>JAOXYD010006115.1:0-42493 GCA_028565735.1 Pinacopodium congolense | reverse complement strand
GGACTAGGCCTAAATGACTCAAGTGACTTATGAAATGAATTGGAATCTCTAATCTAGGGCCTTCACTAACTCAAAACGTAACTATGGTTAAGTTTATGTCTTTTCTTTAACCAATTTAAATTGATCTTTACTTATTTCATCAATTAATATGCATCAGGGTTAAAGTTCAAGAAGTTCTAATCCAACATTCCATTCAAGATTAGTGCCCTCATGATAACTAATGTAGATTTCTAAGATCCAAGGACTAAACTATGTTGTTTACTGATTTTTCCAATGATTTAGGTAGAGATTATTGGATCCTAAACCATCTTTAATCACATTCTAAGTGGCCAACTTAAAATAAGCATTATGATCTCAAATAAACAAAGATTATCATCCAATTTTATGTTAAACATGCACACAAGACATTATAGAACATGTCCTAATCTAGAATCAAGCTTCAAACATCACAAATAAACAAGAATTTTTAGATGGAAATCAAATAACCCATATCTTTCATAAATAAGAACAAGGTGACTACAAAACAAGGGATTTGAGTTTAGGAAGCATCAAATGATGAAACCAATTGATAAACAGCCTCCCCACGTGTCTAGGAAAACCCTTAAATCTTCAAAACAACTGGAAATTACAATCTATAAAGCTAGAAAAAGAAAAAGAAACTAAAATCTAAAAACTAAAGGAAGAAGAGAGAAAGGGAGAATTTGATCTGAATTCCCTTCTCAATTATGTGCTAATTGCTGCAAAATTGGTCTCCAAGCCTTCTTATTTATGTCTAGGTCAAGTGGGCACAAGTTGGAGGCAAGTGGAGTAAGTGGAGAGCAAGTTGTTGCTAAAATATCTCAATTGCGTACTAAAACGACACTTGAAATAGAGTAGAGCGACATTGTTTAACCCCCGCCATTTCGCTTACGGATCATACTTAAACAACGGGCTTGATAAGTAAAATGGTAGGGTGATTGGCAGTGCTGTTTAACTCTTGAAATATGACTTTTTGCTACATTTTCTTGGATTTTCTTAGAGAATTGGCTTCCATTTTAATTGTACAACATTTATAAACATAATTAAGCACTTTAACAATAATTTGGAGCAAATGTATATTAAATTAGCATAAAATTAATAGGAAAATGCATTGAAATCATAGCCTAACACCTAATTTTAAGAAAAATTTAAATCTTGATAGCTGGTCTAGGTAGCTACTCCTCTACTCTATCACCTGGAGCTAATTATCCTAAATTTTTAATCAGAAATATGTTAAACTAAGAGAAATAGAAAGAAAATGACCTAATTATAATATTAATTGGTTCTTAATAGATCGAATTACTAATATTCATATTTTATTATTCTTTTATTACTATCATTTTTTATCATTATTCTACCTTTACCCCACCATATTTTTCACTCACCAACTTACCCCCTCCCATAAAACTTTTATTTCCCATCTTTTCATTTTTATTATTTATTCTTTTCCCCCATTTTTTGCTCCTCCTTCATCTCTTCACTCTCACTCGTCTCTTACTATTTCTCTTAACTTTTCTCTTTGTTTTCCTCTCTTTTACACACATATCTCCTTCTCCTATTCCATTCAATCACCCATTCTTTACCTATCCTTAAATTTTCATCTGATTCAACAATATAATCATAATATTAACCATTTTTTTTCAAATCCAAAAGCTAAAATATATCCTTCTTACAAAAACCAAAGCATTTGTATATTATTCTTGAATGACCATTGTGAAACATTGGAATATTTAACCTTCACAATGCCTCTACCTCAAGACTTACTAACCATCCTTATCAATTATTATTAGGAATAGAGTGGGCATAAAAAAAACCCACATACCTATATAACTATTCGATTATCTTCTTACCGCTTTTAACATAAAAGTAGTGAATGAACTGGCTCAAAACTTAAGTTAGAAGATGAGTGGAAAGCAGTTAAATGAGTATTTAGGGGGGCGTGTAGTAGTTTAACAAAAAAAATGATGGAGATGTATGAGGAAGATGTTGATGGCTACTAAGGAGAGGAGGGGTGTTTATTGCTTAGAAACAAATGAGAGAAGGGGAAACAAAACATATATTTGTTTTCTTTTTAATAATTGTTTTATTTTAGGATGGGCAGGTTAAGGTTCTTTAAGCCCAATTCCAATTCTTAGTCTAAGATAATATAGTAGAAAAAATTCATCCTTGAACTTAACTACATACCCAAGCTTCAAAAGATGAGGACATGTCGCACATCATCTTCCACTTCCCAAGTGGCTTCCTTTAAAGAATACTGGTGACTTCATAGAACTTGTACCATGGATATTTGTCTCCTCCACAACTATCTAATCTTTCTCTCACATATCTCTACTGGCACCTCATTATCAGTCAAATTTGTAGCCACTTCAATCTCTAGTTCAAATATTGCATGTGTCGAATCTGACTGATACCATCTCAATATAGACATATGAAAAATGTCATGTATCTGAGACAACTCTAGAGGAAAAGTCAATCGATAAGCCAATGGATCAATCCACTGAACTATCTCATACAATCCAATGTACCTTAGATTTAACTTCCCTTTTCTAGTAAATCACACTATGCCTCTTCAAGGTTACACCTTTAAAAACACTCTATTACCCACCTTGTACTACATCTAGCTTTTATGTTTATCTGCATAACTTCTCTATCTATCTTGAGTAGCATTTAGATATTTCTTTACCACTTTAATCTTCTATATAATCTCCTAAATCAGTTTTGACCCCTCTAATATCATAGCACCCTTAGCATTCTAACATACTAAATCTCTACACGGTCTCCTATACAACGCTTAGAAAGATGTCATCCAATACTATTGTGATAAATATAAATCCAAATCTCCTTCAAAATTTAAATATAAGCTCTCATCATATCTTCTAATTTCTAAACAGTGCACTCAAATTGTCCCTTTATTTTTAGGTAAAAAGTTGTACTCAAATTTAATTTAGTTCCCATCACTATTTTCAAACTAGTCTAAATTCGAGATGTAAACTAATGATCTTATTCTAAAATTATGAACATAAGCACTTCATGAAGCCTCACTATCTCATCAACGTATAACCTAGCTAAGAACTCCAACAAGTATGTTTGTTGAATAGATAGGAAGTGAGTAGACTTAATTAATCTATCAACAATAACCTAAACCAACTCATGCTTTAGCCTACTCCTTAGTAAAGCCACTAAAAAATCTATAGTAATCCTTTCCCACTTTTATAATGGTATTATCAGAGGCTTAAATTTTTCAGTTGGGGCATGATGCTCAATCTTGACCTGTAGATAATTTAGATATCTTGCCATAAATTCTACTACATGTTTCTTCATCGTCTGTGACTAATAATAGGATCTCAAATTCTAGTACATTTTTGTTGTACTAGAATGTATCATATATGGTGTATAGTGAGCCTCCTTCAAAATCTCTTCACACAAACCATCTACATTAGGCAAACACAATCATCTCCCATTCATCACTACTCCATCCAATCTCATTAAAAAATCTAATTTCTTTCCCTAATGTATCTTATCTAACATTTTTAGTAAAAATAGATCCTAAATTTGAACCTTACTAGTTTTATCCTAGAAATTTATCTCAACTTATAAGGTAGTCATTAATCCAATTACACTATCCAACTCTAACTACACATATATAACTCTCATCTCCATCATGGTATCATACTATCTACTTCAAAAAGAGCTAAAAGGCTCGAGTTTTTCCTAATCAAGGCATCTGCTACCATATTCACCACTACTAGATGATAATCTATAGTCAGTCATAATCTTTTAACAATTATACCCACCTCCTTCGCCTCAATTGCAACTCCCTTTGAGTTAAAATATACTTCAAACTCTTATAATTTTTGAGGATTCGAAAGGTTTCCTCGTACAAATAATTTCTCAAAATCTTTTGTGGATGTACAATCATTGCTAACTCTAAGTTATAAGTGCAATAATTCAATTCATGAGTTCTCAAATTATAAGAATCTTATGCTATCACCTTGCCATTTTGCATTAATACATAACCCAATCCTAACTTAGAAGTATCAATGTATACCTCAAAGCCTTCACCATTTGATGGTAACAACAAAATAGGTTTAGATGAGAATCTCCTCTTTAATTAATCAAAACTAGCTTGACACTACTTAGTCCATTAATAAGGAACTCCTTTCTCTAACAACTTAGTCAATGGATTAACTATCATTGAAAAACCCTTAACAAATCTACGATAATATCCCACTAGTCCTAAGAAATTTCTAACCTTTGTTACACTTTTCAGTGGCTACCACTCTACGATTTCCTTCACTTTTGCTAGATCTGACATCATTGCTTTTGAGATACTATATACCTTTTTCTCAGTCTGAAACTTATACTTAATTTGACATACAACTATTTTTCCTTAAAATCTATAGCACAATACTTAAATGGTGTAAATGTTCTTCCTTATTCCTTAAATATACTAAGATATCATCTATGAATACAATTACAAACTTGTCTTGATATTCCTGAAATTTTTTGTTCATCAATGTCAAAAATGTTGTCGGTTCATTCATTAACCTGAATGACATTACCAAGGCCATACCAGGTGTTAAAAGTGATCTTAGTGATATCCTACTCTGTTATCCATAATTGCCAATACCCTGATTGATTGCAATTTTCCACATACAAAATTAGCTCAAATTAATCTATCTTTGAAAGTAAAATTTAACAATTAATTCGAGACCAACATTTTAGCAAGTGTATCGGTCAAATCAAGTAATAAAGTGGAGTACTTTTAAGACTTCGAGTATCGATCTCATGAGAAAGTTTATATTATTTAAGTACTAGGTCAATCGGATTATAATTATCTAGAGAACACTCAGCTTTATGATTTAAGAAAATAAATAACTAAAAGCTAATTTCAAAAGCCTAAAAAATTCCAATTAATTTTAAAAGTGCTACATCTTTCATTTCCTAAATTATTCAGTTAAGCTTTAGTGATTGATGATTTAATTGATTTAGAGATCAATGATGTTTAATCTAGGGTCTTCACTAAATCAAGGTAGCGCTATGATTAAGACACTGACTTATCTTTATTGGTCTTATCCTGAAGTTTGGTTATGCTTCAGACTTAGGTAATAGGCTTAAAGTTTGGGAAGTCTAGTCCTAAATTATCTTAATCTAAGACTAGCACCCTCATCATTAAGCAACAAAACTTTGATTAATTCAACATAATAACGGTAATATAAGAAATTAAGAGTTTATAATGAACCAAATCACATCCCTAGATGAAATTCTAACTTAGAACACGTGCATGAAGCTGTTGGAATTTGAAAACAACCTAAAAATCTCAAATTACAAAAGATTGAAATGAAAAACATCCTAAAGACTTCTTTGATTTGAAAACTAAAGAAAGAAAATGAATTTTGATCCTAAATTTGATGCCTAAAATGTGTGGAGTGGCCCTTTATTTATAGGAGTGGAGCAACTGCAAGTGGCAGAAAAAGACAGCTGTAAATGTTGAAGATTTGAGTCAAGAATTGTTACTATCGTTCATTAATGGTGGTTTGCACTGAACTACAACGGCGCCATTGAAGGATAAACAACCCGCCGTTAGTATACAATTTCTAACTTCTTAAACGGTGGGTTGCGATCTATCAACATTGGGCTATGCAGGGTATCGCTAATGGTCTAGAAATCATAATCTTCATGTATCCTTTCCACCTAATCTCCAATTCTTCACATCAAATTGCAATTGAATCATTTCAAAACATAAATTAAAAATTTAAACACTGAAATAAGGGTAAATATACAACAACTAACATAAAAAAACACTATAAATTTAACCCCTAACAACTCTCCCACACTTAATTTTTTGCTTGTCATCAAGCAAACCAATCATTTAACTTTCTTAAATTTGTATGTAATTATAGGAAAAGTAATTCGATATCAACAACATAATTATTGAAAATTTCTTCTTCATCTTTCAAAAATAATGACTTATTGAAAATTTATATAATCAATTATTTATATCAATTTATAAATGCATTTAAATCATTTCATTCTTTTTCAATCTTCCACCTAAATCACAAAAATCAATTCCACATGTAAAAGGCAAATATAATGAGTTTAATCTAGTAACTTTTAAAACGCTTTCACATTCTTTATTTTGTTAACTAATTAATTAAATATGTGAGCAATTTGGTTGAGAAGTAACTCAATCTTTTAACTCGAAGGTGAACATTTTATCATGAACAACCCCTGATTACTCAATTAAGTTACATCGAATCAACTAGCAATTAGCGTCACTCATAACTTAAACCTTACACACACATATATATATATTGCTTTTTTTTCTCTTTTTCTTTTTTTATTTTTTTTATTTTTTATATACATAAATGTATAAGATTAGAAATCAGCAGAGTGAATTCTGCTCACTTATTTAATTAACTAAGTTATTTATTTATTCTAATAATAAAAGTGTTTTAAATGAATTCACAAAATTACTCACTAAGTTGCATTTTATATATGGAACATCATTCTATTCATCAAGTATCCGTTATCCAACTTATGAAATGATTTAAAAGCACTTAATCATTAATAATCACAATTAATTATATAACATTTTAAATTATCAAAATCATTGAATTCAAAAGAAAACATGGACAATAATAAGTATCAAAATAAAAAAAAAAGTTTCACAAATTATAGACTAGTAAAAGAAAATATATAAATTGATATACTATCAGACAATAAATACTCAAGTGTGCTTAACTAATATATCCTTCCCCCACACTTAAATTGAACATCAACCATAATGTTCATAAGTCAACAAATAAGCATAAAATGTGAGTGAAAGGAAAAGAATACACCTAGATAAAGAAGTGATTGTGTAAGCTTATTTGATGTGAATTGCAGTCATATGAAAAGCAAGGACAAAACATCAAAGCACCAGAATTGAAGAAAACATATAAAACAAAAAACAAATACACCTAAACTCACTAAAAAAACACACCAAAAGCATGCGAAAAACATACTATTTTATTGAAAGCATATGAAATCCTACTACTATGGTTGGGTTACCTCTCAACAAGTGCTTCTTTAAAGTCTTTTAACTGGACCTTAGCGTTAGGGAATTTTCAACCTAAGCTTAGGCGCATCACTTAACTTCTGATCCTCATAATTGGTATAACGACAAACCAATTTTGGAAGGGTTTCTATACCAATCAGAAAGGTCATGACTTCACAAGTCTCACCCTTGTCAAAGCATTTTGGAAAGAAGTCTAGGTATCTAACTCTCGCTCGCGAATCAAAAGCTGAAATACCTATGAAATCTACACTCTCATATGCTACTTTAGACTCTTCATCTATCTTATTTTCAACGACTGGAATTTATGTTCACATTCAACATTTTTAAAAATTGGGTTACATAAATTTGATGCTGACTCACCACTCTCACTAGCTCAATTTACTCTACATGATCAATTTCCCTAATTGACTATATAATTTCCTCCATGGTTCTTTGATCATGCTTAGGCTGAGAAGGAATTTGTTAAGGTGAAATGAATGCAACCTTATTAAACCAAGAATACTTAGGATGATCCATCCAACTAGAGGTACACTAATCTATACACTCAGGATACTGTTGACTAGGAAAATGTGAGGATTGTTCAAAACAAGCTAGATTAAGCTAATAATAATTAGGGCAATCCTCAAAATCAAGGGTATATATTTCAAAATTGTCAAATTAATTTATCCAGCCATTACCCTAATTAATCCTAATTTCAAACTCATCATATTGGCTCTCAATCCAATGATCATTTTGCCTCCACATCTTCTTGATAACTTAATTAAGTTACCAAAAGATTCCCCAACTCACAAACAAAGATGAAAACAAAGAAAGGAACTAAAAAATGAAACATCAAACAAACACAAAACAGAATAAAGAAAAAACACAAATAATAAAAAAAATCTAGAGTAATTGACACTGATATATCCCTAATATTACAATTCACTTCCCCAGTAATGGTGTCAAAAACTTGATTGCAGATAGCCACATACAAAATTAGCTCAAATTAATCTATCTTTCAAAGAACATTTTAACAATTAATTCGAGACCAACTTTTCAGTAAGCATACTGGTCGAATCAAGTAATAAAGTGAAGTATATTTAAGACTCTGAGTATTGATCCTATGAGAAAGTTTATATGATGTAAGTACTAGGTTAATCGGATTAAAATTATTTAGAGAACATTCAAATTTATGATTTAAGAAAATAAGCAACAAAAAGATAATTTTAAAAGCCTAGAAAAATTCCCATCAATTGTAAAAGAGCTACAAATTGGTTTTAAATTATGGTTTAACTTATATATTCCTTTGTGCTTAATGTTATTACACCATTAAATCTAGAGGGTCTGTTCTAAGTTATTATATAGTTATGGGTATTTTAAAGCCTGCTGAATTTTCCTATCATTGGAGGAACTTAGGATGCAATAACTTATTTGTGTTTATAAGCTAACATCTTAGCTAGGACACAATTTATAAATTTTGAATGTCCAATTTTTCTTCCCTAAATCCTAATAATATCCTCTGCCTGATTTCTTAATATTTTTATTATTTTTTCTTTATATTCTATGCTTTCATTTAGTTGACATCATTCCTTTAATGGTTTTTTTTTTGCTTTCATTTTTTCACTTTCAGCATAAGATTAAAGATTGTTTTTGAAACCTTAGCTCTCGGTGGATCAACCTCAGCTCACCCTATTATAAATTTAGGAGGTTAGGTTATTATTTGGTAGTTTGCGATATATTTTCCAAATTTGTGATGCCATTATTGGGGATCTAGTGTTTACGTTCTATTATTTCTTGTGTTATTTTCCTTTTTATTTTTAATGACCTTCATAACTTAAATTTTTGTTTTACATATACCATAGTCCTCTAAAACACTCATGATTATGAAAATTTGCTACAGAAAATAAAGGCTTACTCGTTTATCCTTTTAACCCTATTTCATTCTCCTATTGTAGGTTGTACGAGACTTTAACATCTTGAGCGAACTCAACATTCTCACATTGTTTAAATAGAAAGTTCATTTTCATTTAAAGAGGAAGCTGAAAAAAATTATGAGGAGCTCGTAGAAAAGGTCTTCTTCCTTTTAACAGCAGCAAGGGTTCAATTCACCACCAGGATTTCAAAAAGGCCAACCACAGTTCTGGTCGAGGGCTTCCATACCACCACAACAACAACAAGCTAGGGGTATGTCATTGAAAGAGATAGTGAAAACCTAGTCATAAACACTATTCAATTTCAGAAGGAAGAAAAGGGTGGTCTAAATAATTCGAAGAACAAAGTGAGTCAATTGATAGATGCAGTGACAAAGTTGCAAGGTTAAAGCTCTACAAGACTATCTAGCCAGCTTGAGATGCATGTGCCATTACCTTACATAGCAACAAAGGTGGAAGGGCTTACAAGGAAGATGGAGGAATAATTCAAGCAAAGAGAGGAAAAGCAAACTGTATCAGAAAAGAAGGTTGACAACAATCCTCCTAAGGTAACTAATTCACATTTTTTTATTTCTAACCAAGTGTTTGTTCCTTTTCCAAGCAGGTTAGTCCAAAACAAGAATAAAAAAACCAAAAGGAGGTATTGGAAGTGTTTTGCAAAGTAAAGGTGAACATACCTCTATTAGAGGCAATCAAGCAAGTTCCATAATTTGCGAAGTTTCAAAAGGAGCTATGCACAAATAAGAGCAACTAAAACGTGATGAGAAGGTTAACATGAGGTTGAATGTTTAAGTGATTTTGAGAATGAAGCTCCCCCCTAAATGCAAGGACTTAGGTATTTTCACCATTCCTTGCAAGATTGGTAACATGAGGTATAAGTGATGCATGTTATATCTATAAGCTTCGATTAATGTCATGCCCCTTTATCAAATACTAGTGTTATCATTCAGTTAGCTTATCGGTCTAACACTTACCTTAAAGAGGTTATTGAATATGTTTTATTACAGGTAAATAAGTGTTTTTCCTATAGATTCTTACGTGCTAGAGATACAAGATGATGAGTATTCAAGTCCATCATCGATTCTGTTAGAAAGATCATTTTCTAAGATGTCTCAGACTAATATTGATGTCCATAGTGGAGTTTTGACTATGGAGTTTGATGGCAATGTTATCAGATTCATCAACTTTGATGTTATGAAATATCCCTCAAATTATGAGTCAATCGCAAAGTTAGATATTATTAACTCTTTGACAAATAAATTTTCTTTTCTTTCTTCATATGATTTATTAGAATTGTCCTTGAAAACTCCCTGAGAAAGAAATGTAGAAGCATTTAAAAGATAAGTTAGAGTTTAGAGAGGAGTTAGAGGAAGTCATCATGGCCTTAAAAAGCAAGCCTAGCATTTTGTCAGGCATGTAACTCAATTTTTGGATTTAGTTATTATTACTAATCGATTATTACCTTCTGTTCTGTAGGCTCCACAAGTAGATTTTAAGCCATTGTCGGATCATCTAAAGTATGTGTATTTAGGGTCCAAAACCCTCTACCGATGATAATAGGAAGTAATCTCACTTTAATATAAGAAGAGAAGCTCATTAGAGTTTTAAGAGAGTATACGACGTCACTAGGATGGATAGTGGTTGATCTTAAGAGCATTAGATCCTCTTTTTGAAGGTATAAGATCTTTTTAGAAGAGGGTGTTACACAAGTTAGGCAAGCGTAAGGGTAACTTAACCCACTAATGATGGAAGTAGTGAAGAAAAAGGTGATGAAACTTTTAGATGTGGACATACTTTACCTCATCTCAGATAGCAAGTGGTCATTCCTCTTCAAGTAGTCTCTAATAAATCCAAAATAACTGTCGTGGAGAATGAAAGTGGATAGATGGTACCTACTCATGTGCATAATAGATGGAGAGGTTGCGTGGATTATCACAAACTCAAATTTATGAGTAGAAGGGATCATTTTCCATTACTATTTATTTATCAAATGTTAGAATGTGTTGTTGGTCATGCTTACTAATATTTTCTTGATAGTTCTTTGAGTTATATCTAGGAGGCCATACTCTAAAGGATCAGGAGAAGATGACATTCATATGCCCATATATGACTATTGATTTTCATTAAATGCCCTTCAGTTTGTGCAATGCCTTGCCACTTTCGAAGATGCATGGTGAGTATCTTTTCAAATTACTTAGAGAAAATCATATAAGTTTTCATGGATTACTTCACTATTTATAAAGATTCCTTTGATAAGTGTCTAGATCACCACATCTTAGGCACAAGAGAATCTCATAGACTAACCTAGTTCTCTATTTAGAAAATTTTCATTTTATGGTTTAATAAGGTAAGGATCTAGGTCATGTTATTTCATAAAACATTGAAGTAGATAAAGCTAAGATAGATCTTATACATTCTTTACCTTATCTTGCTTTTGCATAGGAAGTTTTCTCTTATCTTGGCTATGTGGGATTTTATCATAGGTTTATCTAAAGCTTTTCAAATATTACACAAGCATTGTGTCAACTTTTTCAAAAAGATGTTGATTTCATGTTCGATGATGAGTGCAAGAGGGAATTTGAATTTTTGAAGGAGAAACTAGTCACGACACCTATCCTCCAGCCTTGACATTGGTATCTTCCTTTTTAGCTTCTATACAATGCCTCTAATCATAACATAAGGGCAGTCTTAGGTCAATAAATAGGTAAGACTCCACACATCATCTTTTACGCATATAAGACCTTGAATGAAGCTCGAGAAAAGTACGCCATAATGGAAAAAGAACTCTTTACGATAGTTTTTTCTTTAGATAACTTCAAGTCAAATATATTAGATACTAAAGTCATTGTTTATTCTTAACATACAACTTTGAAGTACCTACTCTTGAAGAAGTAGTCAAAGCTGAGACTGATTCATTGGATCCTTTTTATTCAAGAATTTGAAGTGGAGATTAGGGGTAAGAAGGGCACGGAGAATGGAGTGGTGGATCAGTTGAGCTAATTAGTAGACCATGGATTTGATGGCACTCCAATCAATGATGATTTTCTAGATGAGCAATTACATGTAGTGCACATAGAGACCCCTTGGTATACAGATGGTAAACTTTTTTGTTTCTAAAAAATTTCCCATTAATTTCACCAAGGCACAAAAGGATAAACTGAAAAACCAAGCAAAGTATTACATTTGCGATGATCCATACCTATGGAGACATTGTGTCGACCACAAGATAAGAAGGAGCATACTTGATATTAGGTTTTTTATATTTTAATTTTTTTCATTCTTACACACATGGAGGACATTTTAATCCTAAAAGAATAGCTCAATAGGTCTTCAAGAGTGGATTGTACTACCCATCGTTATTTAAAGATGCTTATGAGTTTGAAAGACTTGTAATAATTGCCAACGGATAAGTACGTTGGATTCCTATAATGAAATGCCCTAAAATCCTATTTTAATTTGAGACATTTTTTATGTTTGGAGTACGAATATTGTGGGACCCCATCTTTTTTTGAATTTCAATATGCTTTGGTTGTTGTTGATTATGTGTTAAAAAAAGAAAAAGCTACTCGAACTGACGATTATAAAGTAATTGTAGAATTATTGAGATCATCTACTGTAAAGTTGGAGCACAAAGCCTATTGGGTAGTTAAGCAATGCAACAAAGAGTTAGAGGCTATTGGTACATATAGAAAGTTGCAATTGCAAGAGTTAGAGGAGTTACACCATGATGCATTTAAAAATGATTAAATTTACAAGGAGAAGACTAAGGCATTTCATGACAAAAAACATCTCAAGGAAGATCTTCATTGTTAGTCAAAAGTTCTCCTTTATCACTCCAGACTCAAGCTTTTTCAAGACAAGTTACGTTCGAGATGGACAAATCCATTTATAATTACCTAAGTGTATACCTATGGTGCCTTCAAGATGAAGAGTGAAAAGATAAGGAATGAATTTAAAGTCAATGGACATCACCTTAAGTCTTACTTTAATAGGTACCAAGTTCAAAATTTGGAGGTGATGGAGCTTTCACATATCCAGGGGAGTATTCTTATTCCCATTTCTATGTGTGTTTTCATTACTTTTGGAACATTAAGGGAAAATGTTCCATTTAAGTGTGGGGGTGGGAAGAACAAGTTCAATTTTCTTGCACTTGAGTTATTGAGAGTTTAAGGTTGATGATTTGATTGTTTTAACCTAAAGTGATCTTGAAATTTAATTGATTGTTAATTATGGTACTTGAAGGTAATTAATACTTTTATTTCATTGAACCTTAATTAACTTTTGAAATGATCACTAACCTCAGAAGTTTCGATTTTTCTTTTTTCTTTTGTGTGTTCACCTTGTTTTTGGTAAGTTTATGTATGACGTTAAGTGTTTAAGGAGATTTTTTATGGTTTGTCATTTGAATTTGGAAATGGGATGCTTGAAATAATGTGTTAAAAAAAGTAAAAAGTATTTATGTTATTTAATAAAGTGAGTAAATTTCACTCTATTAACTTCAAACCAGTGTAAATATCGAATTTTATTAGTGCTATTAGTAGCCATTTGAGAGGGAGATTTATCATGTGGGGTTTATGATAAAATGTTCCCCTTTGAATAAAAAAACTAGGTGACCTCCAACTTATTACTCCAAGTTCAAATTGTGTTATATTTTTTGCTACTTTGAACATCCTTGACTAGATTTATGTGATGACCTATGAAAAATGACTTGAAAGCTTGATATTATGCATATTGAGTTACTTTCTTCCTAACTTTTTGCTTTACCTATGATAACATTATTTTTAATCATGATATAGTTGAGATTTATGAAGTGAATTAAAGGCATTAATTAAATTATATTGGTTTAATTAGCTGTCAACTTTTAGTTGAGATTTTTTGAGTGAAGTGTTTAAGTTATTGCTTGAGGACAACCAATAATTCAAGTACGAGAGAATTTCAAAGGGATGTATTATATTAAGAGTTGATATGATTTCCTATTATTTCATCATAATTTTTTGTGTATAAAAGCACTTAATTTATGTTCATTTTATGAAGAATGACATATTTGGTCTTTTGACTCAAATTCTATATTAAAGAGCCAAGTTTATATAAGAATTGGAGCAAGATGATGCAAGAGGAATATTGGATAGTGCAGTAATAGTGGTGTCTACATTGCTAAACGGTGCCATTGAAGATGCAAAAGCTGCTGTTGATGCTCATGTTTCAAGTCCTTCAACGATGGTTACTCTAAAGGACTATTACACAATGTTGAGTGTCCAAAAAATGAAAAAAAAAAAGAGTAACAAGACTTTTGCCTCTCTAAATGTCACTAACCATAAATAAGACATATATAAGGATTGAGAAGAGTGTATCTCATCACTTTTCATGCCACTTTTGGAATTTTACATCATCTTCTTGTTTTTCTATTGGGTTTTGGTGTTTTTAGCTTTCCTTTTCATTGTATTTAAAGAGTAGTTGTTTCTTTTATATTTTGGATCGATTAGCAATTACTTTTCTAGTGATTTTACTATTGTTTAGCCACTGTTCTAGTCTGATTTTTATCTTTAATGGATTAAACTTAGATTGAGTTTGATATTAGTGTAAACCTTTTATTTCTATTCAATCAATAGTTATTTCTTTATTCCCGTTCTTTTATTATTATTAATAATGTTTAAATTGATTTTATATTCTGTTTGTGCTAGATTTAGTATTTGGGTTAGAAGGTATTAAAAAGATGATGAGAAATCAATTATGATAATAGATTTAGCTTTAATTGTTCTTATGTCTCCAAGCTTAGATTGAATTGAATCCTTAATTTAACAAAAAGAATTAGGGATTATTTGTAGGCTTGATCATCTAATTGGTAATTTCTAATTTGAAAGTTAGGTTTGGGCTTTTGATTCAAAATTTTCATTGGCTAATTCTAGAACTAGCAATAGATTAATTAGTTTTATAAGTAAAACTTAATCAATTAGTTTATGGTTTTGATTCTTTAAGTTACATAATTCAAGTTTATGTGATTGTGGCTTAATTTTGATGTTCCTTAATGCTTAATTCCATTATGTCATTAAATTTAGAAAGCTTATTCTAGGTTATTGAGTAGTTAGGGGTATTTTTAGAGCCTATTGAATATACTAAAAATATCTATCGTTTAAGTAACTTAGGATGCAAGAGCTTGTTTATGTCTATAGGTTAGCATTATATTTAGAACACAATTCATAAATTTTCAATGATCAATTATCCTTTCTTAAGTCCCGATAATATCTTTAACTTAATTTCTTAGCATTGTTACTTATTTCTTTATATTTAATACTTTCTTTCAGTTTCTTTTTTTTCCTTTAATTAAATTTATGCCTATTGTACTTTCATCACACCTGGGGCTTTACTTTTGACACAACATTAGAAATAGATGTTGACACCCTAACTCTTTGTAGATTGACTTTAGCTCATCATACTAACACAGTTAGGAGGTTAGGTTATTATTTGGAAGTTAGCGGCATATTTTCCACTATTTTTTATCATTATTCTATCTCCACCCCACGTTTTTTTCGACTTTTGCACTCACCCATTTCATAACACTCTTCTTTTCCATCTTTTCATTTTTATATTATATTCTTTCCTCCTTTTTTTTCTCCATCTTCTTCATCTCTTCACTCTTACTCATTGATTGCTAGTTGGCCACATATAAAATTAGTTTAAATTAATATATCTTTCAAATGCACAATTTAACAATTAATCCAAGACCAACATTTCGACAAGCGTACCGGTTAAATCAAGTAATAAAGTAGAGTATATTTAAGATTCCTAGTATTGATCCCACCAGCAAATTTATAGGATGTAAGTATTAGTTAAATCAGATTACAATTATCAAGAGAACATTCAGATTTATGATTTAAGAAAATAAATAACTAAAAACTAATCTAAAAATCCTAGAAACATTCCAATCTATTGTAAAAGAGTTATAAATTGCTTTTTCATAATTTATTAAGTTAAACTTTGGTGGTAGATGATTTAATTGACGGATTAGTGATGTTTAATCTAAGGTCTTCTTTAAATCAAGACAGTGCCATAGTTAAGGAACTGACTTATCTCTGTTGGTCCTATTATAGGGCTTGGTTATGCCTCAAAATTAGGTGATAAGCTTAAAGCTCAAGAAGTCTAGTCCTAAATCATCCTAATCTAAGACTAGCACTCTCATGATTAACCAATCTTTAGTTAGTTCATTGATTTAAACCACGTTGTTTACTGGCTTTTCTAATAACTTAGGTAGAGACTGTCGAATCCTAGATTATCTGAAGGCAATATTCTAAGTCATTTACTTAGGACAAGCATTAAGCATTCAATAAATAAAGATTAACTCACTAATCATACAATAATCATAAATTAACACAATTAATCAACCATAAACAATTTAAACATGCTAACTTAACTGAATTAAAACATTAAGCAAAATAATTAATCAAAGAACATAATAAATATAACTTAAGTAACAATACTTTGATTAATTCAAAATAACAACAACAATATATGAAATTAAGAGTTTAGAATGAACCAAATCACATCCTTATATGGTATTATAACTCAGAACAATGTGATTACAGCTGCTGGAACTTTAAATAACATGAAAATGTTGAAATAAAAAGATTAAAAATAAAAACAACCTAAAAATTACTTTAATTTCAAAACTACTAAAAACTAAGGTGTTTAACTCCTAAATCTGATACTTAGAACGTCTGGAGAGGCCATCTAGTTATAGAGGTGGAGCATTTGTAAGTGGAGGAAGAAGACAAGAGGCAATTGTTGAAGAATCTGCTAAGAAACGTGTCTAGGCCCTTCAACGGTGGCCTGTACCGATCTAAAACGACGTCGTTGTAAGATGAACAGCCAGCCGTTAGCTTGTAAATTTTAACTCCTTCAACGGTGGTCTCTGATTCATTAACGGTGGGCTGCCAGGGTGTTGTTAATGGTCCAGAATTGTGTCCTTCTTTGATCGTTTTGCCCATTTCTCTAATTATTCACATCAACCTACAAATTAAACATTTCTAAACTTTAATTAAGTAATTAAACACTGAAATAGGTGTCAATTAACATCAAATAACAACAAAAAACACTATGAATTTTACCCTTAACACTCATCTCTCACTATTTCTCTTAAGTTTTCTCTTTGTTTTCCTCTCTTTCTCATCCAAAACTCCTTCTTCAATTCCTTCCAATAATCCATTCTTTATTGAACCTTAAATTCCATCTAATTCAATAATATAATCATAATCTTTTTTTTTTCAAATCCAAAGGCTAAAATGGATCCATGTTCTACAAATAAGAACATTTGTATGTTATTCTTGAATTTCCATGGTGATACATTATAATATTTAACCTTTAAATCACCTCCATCTTTAGACTTGCTAACTATCCTTATCAATTATCATTAGAAATAGAGTAAGTAAACAAAAATACCTTATATATATATATAACAATCCAATTCTCTACTTACCACTTTTAACGCAAAAGTAACGAATGAAATGATTGAAAACTAATGTAAGAAGATGAACAGGGGGCATTCAGATAATAATGAGGGAGGAGTATATCAGTTTAATGAAAAAATGATGCTGCTAGGTGAGGAAGACGTTAATGACTACTAAGGAGAGGAGGGGTGTGTGTTCCTTGGAAACAAAGGAGAGAAAGGGGAAAAAATTAATTTTTTTTAACAGTTGTCAGATTTGATTTTTTTTTTTAATAAGTGTTGTCTTTTAAGATGGGCTAAGTTAAGGTTCTTTAAGCCTAATTCCAATTCTTAGTCCAAGATATGACACCTTTGATGTCTATTGACATATAAAACATATTTAGCTTATTTTTAGTATCTATAATAATTTGGGTCCTTATAGGATAGTTGGTTCCTTCTAGCCTCTTGGCATATTATGCCATCTTCTTAGTTTGTCAAAACAAAATCTTTCACTATATTTATAGTATGCATAAAAATTTTATTAAAAAAAACATGGTTGCATGTATTCCATATATATGTCCATATACATTCTTAGGTCTTATATCATTTTAGATCCTTATGTGATAATATTACCTAGGTGTATGATATTATGACCTAGCATAGTTGTTGTATCTAACCTAAGGTTCTTTTCTAGTTTTAGTGCTAGGATCATTCATGTAGGCATGAAATCATTTCTTAGGTTGTGTCCTAGATGTAAATGCATTTTTTCATATGATTTATATACATGTTCATCGTCTAGATTATTCCTTTTAACAAATGTTGTTTTACTACTAAATGGTGCATTCTTATATTTGTAACCTAAGCTAAGTCTATCATTTGCAAACTTTTATGCACTTAATATGGATTCCAATTTTTCATTTCTTTTCGTGAATTTAGATAGTGATT
Source organism: Pinacopodium congolense (assembly GCA_028565735.1). Classification (NCBI taxonomy): domain Eukaryota; kingdom Viridiplantae; phylum Streptophyta; class Magnoliopsida; order Malpighiales; family Erythroxylaceae; genus Pinacopodium; species Pinacopodium congolense. Next base: position 24,141 of record JAOXYD010006115.1, on the reverse strand, counting down.
CCTTAAGGCTTTGTACTTCTTTTAAGGATGCATTCTTATTTATCAATTCTTTCCTATCATCCTTATCTGCATTTTTTTATTCTAGGTCATTTTTTAGTTTTTATTTTCTAACTTGCATGCATATAATAGCTTTAATGTTTCCTTATTCTAAGTAGAAAACTTCTTATTTTTCTTAGTTAAAAATTATAAGGATTTAATTAGTTCATTATAGGTGAAGTCAATATCAAAATCACTTTCATTACAAAAAGTGGGGTAAGATGGTACATCTTCATTGGCCATTAAACAAATGCGAGTAATTTCTTCTTCTAAATGCTTACTTTCTTAATCATTTTTGTCATCCCAATTCATTGCTTTCAATGCCTTCTTTTCCTCTTCTATTTCTTTTACTTTATATCACTTCTCTCATACTTATCATTATTTTCTAAGAGAGGGCATTTGGATCTTATATAACTGGATTCCTTACACTCAAAACAAGTAATGTTAGAGGATTTATACTTTGAAATATACTTACCTTTCTTGTGATTTCTCTTCCATGAAAAGTTCTTCCTTAACATTCTTTTAAACCTCCTTATGAGTGTAGCAATTTCCTCCTCATCATTATAACTTGTGGAAGGTTCATCATCACTTTATTCTTCCTTTAATTATTTAAATGACATATTTCTCTTTTTGTGCATGACCTCCTCCTCTTATGTCTCTTTTAGGCTCATTTCATAAGTTAGAAAGAAATCAACTTTTCCAAGGGCAGCACGCTGCTTTATGTATGATTGTTACTTTTGCGTTCCATGTCTTTAGTAAAGACTTTAATATCTTTCTCTATAATTCATCATTGATATATGTCCTTTTTAATCATTTAAAAAAATTATAATATCAATAAATCTAGCATACATTTAAGAAATGCTTTTTTCATTAAACATATGGAAAATTTCATATTGCTATTTAAGCATGCTAACATTACTTTCTTTTACTCGATTAATACATTCATGTGTTACTTCTAAAGTATGCACAATTTCATGAACAATTTTCACACATGGATGCTCTATTGAACTTGTTTTTACTTAAGACATAATATGGAATATGCGTAGTTTTATTATTCAATGATACTAGTTTTTCATCATTACTATCCCACTCTTCCTTCATTTTTATTATTCTTAGATCTCTTACAATTTTTATACATAGGTGTTCCTTGTGAAACTATTTTCCATAATTTTACTCTTTCGAATATTAAGAACCATCTCATTCTAATCTTCCAATATAGATAATCAATTATATGAAATATGGGGTTTATATAAGTGTTTTGTCCTTCTAGACTAGTAGATGTCACTATTAAGTTCAAATGTGCCATATTGTGATCTTAGTACATACTATTTTGTTAAAAGTAAACCTATATATGACTTAACTCTAATATCACTTGTCGGCCTTGTATGGAACCTAAGAGAAGGTATCGCTTAAAGTAAAGCTACATAAGACTTAACTCTAATATCACTCATCGGCCTTGTATGGAACCTAAGAAAAGGAGTGAATTAGGTATTACTAAAAATTCTAAGTCTTTATACTTAATTGAAAATTTCCTTCTTAAGCTAATAAGAAAATATAAAGTAACGTAATAAGTAATATAAAAATAGTGCTTTAAATAAATTAAATTAAAATTAAAAAGAAAAGGGAAGAGATGAAAATTGAATTCATAGTGGTTTGGTGCACAATCCACATCTACACACACTGTCCAACACCTTCTTAAAAATTTCATTATCTTCTTTAATAGATGAAAATAATTCCTATAAAACATTCTCTTTTCATAAGACAAAGGTAACCCTTTATAATTTGATAACCTCATAACTAAACAACCCTAAAAATACATTTCAACATTTCTCACTTAAGCAACCTATAGGGTTTAGAGGCATTCACAAATAAACCAATAACAAATGCACCAAAACTTCATTAAAAAAAAAAAACCAAACCACTCAATCAATCATCAAATGCTTTTCAAATCACTTTTACTCAAAATTTGTGAATAACCAACTTTTAAATGAAACTATTTATGGTTTAGAATTTAGACTAGCCACTTGTTACCATTGATATGGATGAACAAGTATTTAACATAATTTTTACCATTAAAACTATAAGCTATAATCTGATCCTCATGCTCGCTAATTGATCACTCAACTGCACTAGTCGATCTACTAACCACTTGAATGATTGGTTGATCAACCTAAGCCACTGTATGACTAGTCTATAAAAAAAATAGCACACTAATTGATTAGTCTCACACATTGATTAACCACCACTTGTCGACTAATATCCCATTTTCACATAGACTAGATTTCAACCAGTCTTATTCTAGATTGGTATTTAATATTTTTTAACACATTTAAAGATATATAACTTACTTCAAAACATGTTTCAACATTTTCTAAAATTTATTTTCCATAAACCTTTACATATACAAAAAAAACATCAAAATAGTTTCCTAAAAAGTTTTGGTATATCAAGAGGATCATTTAAAACTTTCTTCACATAATTCCTTTTGATTATGTATCTTATATGTATAAACATTAAATATGAATGCATCATGAATTCTTTGAGCTCATTGAACATTTTTTTAATGACCAATATAAGATTATGTTAGTCCCTATCTGCATTCACGGAGGGTGAATTAAGGGCTTTAAAATTTCTTTATATGTTAATCAAATCTAAGTTCACAAATTCTCTAATGTATAGAACCTTAAACATAATTCCTAATTCACCAAACTAAATAAATAATCTAATGGAAGGTAACTAATAATAGTATAAAGAAATTAAAATAACTTGTAAATAAATAAAAGGAGAAGGGAAGAGAAAACAACAAATGATTTATCCTAGGTTGAAGATGTCTACTTTCTCTTACATTCAGTCTCCAAAAACCCTTTGTTAAGATTTTCACTATAATAATAAAAAAATACAATGTTAGTTTACAAATTTTTTTAAGGCTCAAGGATAACCTTTCCCTTCTTTTTAATGGCTAAAGGATAACCACTCTTTTGTTTTTCTAAGCTTGAGAATAACTTCTCAACAAAATTTAATCTTAATCCTTCATCCCCCACAAAATATACTTCTTTATAAACTCTTATCACAGACACGATTCTCACAAAAATACCTTATAAATTTTGTCATTATTAACTCACAAAAGTGTATAAAGGCTTGCATTACACTTTAAATGAATGCAACACAAATACTCACACAAATACCTTCAAACTCATACAAACATATACTAAATTTCCCCAAAATCTAATAAACAAGCTCAAATCTTTTGAATAAATGTTTCTTTCATTTATGACTGCTTCCCAATATTTATTTGCATTAAAAACAAGTTACTAATTAACCAATGGCTACACAAGTCAACCAATCCAATTGGTCGATCACTTCCTAACCATTCAATTAGTCTACATAAAATACTTGTTCTCATGCCATTTCTCACACCCAATTTAACTCCTAACTCATTCATATACTTCTAAAACAATTCCCAAGATTCCAAAACCTTTTCTTAACACTTAGTCACTCAATTTACCAACTTTTCTTAATAATTTATCTTTCTAATTTCAACTTCATCTTTTTACTCAATCATACATATTACCATGTTAACTTATCACTTCATTTATCACATTTATTAATCAATCCACACATGGCATAAATATTATCAATATTCAATTCACATATTCACTAACCATTTAACCTAATCATCATTCATTCATAACTTAACCAATTCATTGATCACACATACTCATGCATTCACATGCAACACCATACGTGCATTCATCAATACATTAAGAGAATTTTCACATACACCAATCACGCATAATACCTCTTAGTTATGCATCCTATATGAAAAATACTACACGTGAATGCATTATGCATGATATGAGCCCTTAAACACTATGGTAAGACCCAAAGAAGACTTATATAAACTCACTCAAACAACCAATCAAAAATACTATCTTGAACTTGATTTTCTTCTATCTTTATCTTTAAGTTTAACTTCAAACCTCATCTTTCCATCTTATTCTTTATCTTTCTTCAACTTATCTAAACACTTCAAACCATGTTCTTTAATTCCAAGACTTAACATACATGCATCTGTATGATACATTTCCTTCAAACCTAGCTTAAACACATCAAACTATACAAACACATTAGTAAAGATATTTTTTCATCATCAAAATAAAGGTCGAACCTCTCCTTGATTTAATAGATTATAATAAAAATTTACAAGATATAATCTAATTTAGAAGCACTAGATTATAATAAAATGATACAAGACATAATCTAATTTAGAAGCACTATCTTATTCTTGAGCCTTTTGTTAATCTTTTAGTTCTTCATGAACTCCATTTAAGCTCCAAAGCTCTAAGTTGAATCTTTTAAACACTTTATCTTGAAATCTTTTTTTTTTTCAAAACTTCAAATACAATAAACTCATTAGTAACAAGATTGTTTTGTTCTTATCAAAACTTAAGTAGAATCTACCTTGGTTGAACTATGTTGATAAAAAAAAAAGCCATGCATTAAATTTACTATAATATGTTTATGCATGAAGAGGTTAAAGCATTGAAATGGCCATGTTAAGGGTATAAGAAAAGGGTTAATTACATTAAACCCTCCTAAAGTTTGATCTTTTTTTTAATCCTTATGTTTTAAAAGTATTATTTACCTCTGTATATTATTATTTAGCTATCATACAACTATTTATGTTTCATGTATTAGTTTTTCATCTATCCATAGTTCCAAAAAAAAAAACCATTGTATTGGCTTTTAAAATTTCAATATAATGTCATTTTGGTTAAAAATATATAGAAAACTAATAGAATATGATAGAAGGAGTTGTATTTAACCCGTAAAACAATGAAATTTATTTACAAAATAAAAGGTTTTAAATTTTCCTTGTGATTTCATGTTTTTTTATATCTGACTTAGCTGCATAGTTTATCATTTAAGTCAATTAATTTATATGGTTGAATAATTTATTTTCCTACCTTTAATATATAATAAGATAAATGAAAATATTTCAATAACTTATTTATTCTTTATCTTATTTCATTTCCTATTTAGTTAAATTTTTTATCCCTTGAAATATTTATGATGCTTTATCTCGTCTTGGTTGGAAAATTACCACGCAAGGCAAAATGAAGGATTTTCATAGCGATGATACTTGGGAATTAATATACCTTCCATTAAGTAAATGGCTATTATTTGTAAGTGAGTTAGTTTAATTAAGGTTTGTCCTAAGGATTCAATAACCTCATCAAAGCTTATTTGTTTGGCAAAGGCTAGCATAGCAATAAGCTGAGTTAGACTCTTATTGTATTTGGTATGGGCCCATCTAAATTTTTTTAAATAAGTTCAAGCCTAGTTTAAATTGTTATCAAACTTCGTTGTCATGATGTCTTTGTATTTTGGAATTTTTAGGGTCTTTATAAGCTTAGGCTCTTTTATAATATTTTATAAAATTTAGGCCCAAGGTAATTAACTCAAGTTTTACCTATTGATTTCAAGTTAGATTGGGCTAAATGACAACTCTAGCAAAGGTTGTTCTTATATTTATTGAGTTAATTATTTTGACATTGTCTCTTTTGTTTCCAAACTTAGAATTCAAACACAATATAAAAATAAAGAGGAAAGGGTTAGAAGGATGCATTAAGATTTATAGTGTTTTAGTAACAAAAAAAAGTTTCCTACTCCACTTCTAACATACTTGATGATGGAGATTCAACTACACCAAATCTTCCTTAGGGTGAACATTAACCCTTATAACTTCTTCTTTCCATAAAACAAGTAAAGAGAAAATTTTACAATAATCTTCTTGCATAAAGGAGGTGAAAAGCAACCTTACCATATTACTTCAAACAAGGTGAAGAGTAACCCACTACAATCTTAATTTAATTAGGTGAAGAGTAATCTTTAAATTAAGATTGAAATATAAAAATTTTAACTCTAAAAAAATATCCCTTAAAAATCACCCTCATTGGCTTAACTCAAGCGTACAAGAAGGGGTTCAAAATGCAATTAATACAATACCTATACTTAATGCATTCTCTAATGCTCATTGAACCAACATACATCAATGCTAAACCACTTTAAACAATCAAAATACCTCAAATCGTCTTTATTGAAGGTGAAGAGAGACCACTTAGTAATTTTTTTAATGGAAAAGAGGGGCCTAACCAATAACAACAACACAACACAAAATTAAATTCCCAATCAACACATTGAACATAAGTTTAATGGTGTTTTAATGAAAACACAACAATAAAAAAATACAAACTTTCTAGGGACAAATATTCTATAAAATAAACCTCTTGGAACTTTAATAAACCAAAAACTAATTGATTAAAACAACAAAAATGAAATTGAAGCTTTTAAGAATAAGATTGAACAAAGTAAAACAAAAACTCACAAAACTTGAGCAAGACGACTTTATATGCTTAAACTCTCTCAAAATGGCATAAGGATTGAAAAAATGTTATGAGACTCATATATATAGTTAGTAGAAGCTTATGGAGTCATTTTTAAGGTTTTGTAGCTATTAAAGATATAAAAACCCTTTAAAGTCAAATGTCGGCAAAAACTAGTCATTATGACTTTCAAATGACCGATTAACCTATATGATTGGTCGATCAATCATTAATAAGTCAACCTATCTCATTAAAAATAGAGGCATTAGTTGACTTGATAAGCAATGGTCGACCTATCTAAGTTAAAATGAATCCAATAGTTGACCTATAAAAGAATTGTCGATCGATTAATGGTCAAACTTAATTCCAAGTTCTGTAGAATTGCATAACACGTATAAAAACCAATCCAAATAAGGTTTTTCACTTATAATTCATATCTGACAAGTTTCACATCACTATCTAAGTGAAATTTGATTCCAAGAAATATAAATTTAGAATAAAAACACAAAAGGACTTGGTTTATGACCCAATTAATAAAACTTTGAAACTTTGGTGTTAAACCAATCCTAAATAACCATATAAAAAAATTTTCTTTTGCTCCAAAAACTTTTTTATCACAAATTCTAAACTAATTGCAAGGTTATTTCAATTTCCAAAACATTTGAATTTATTTAAACCCAAATATTTTATTAGATATTGAAAATTTTTACTTTAAAGAACTTTATACCTTTAAAAAAATTCCAAAACTTTCCTAACAAATTTAAAAATATTTTTCACATAAAATTGATCAAACATATTCAAACACATATAAACAAATTTTCAAAACACTTTTAAATATTAAAAGGTTTTCTTTCAAACAATTACACATTTTTCTCTTGATTATGGAATGTTATGACAATATGACATTCTAAACTATTTCCTAATATGCCAACAATATAAACAAATTCAATTACTCACTAGAAAATTTATTAAAAACCTATATGAAAATGCTTATTAAATGTAACATGCAAAAATGAGTCATTTTAAAATTTGATTAAGATCAAGAGAACTTACAACAAAGACACACACAAAATTCCTTTTCAATCTTGATCTTCACTGTAATATTTCAATGCTTGCTCCATCATCATTTTTTTTCATGAATTAACCTCCACTTTGGGCTTTAACACATGTCCTCGTATATTTTACATCAACCTATCTTTTTAACACATCACAACTAAACCATTAGCACTAAAAATATTTTTTCAATACCAAAACAAATGATTGGAACGTTCTTTGGTTCAACATCCTCTTACAAACTTTGGAAACTTAAAAGATAAAGCTTCTTAAGTTGAATGCATTATTAAATAGAATACTCAACCATATATTAATAATGATCTCAAATTTAGGTCAAAGAACATATCTTCAGATGAGTCAAAAGTTATAATAGTCGGTATTATGGTTTCTATTAAAATGCAGGACTTGAAATTAAAAATTGTTAGAATTGATAGGAATTCATTTTATAGAGGTTTTCATGATATTTTGATATTAAATCAACCCTATCTTGATGTTAAATTGTTTAATTTGTGTCTTGGATTGTTTAATTTGCATATGGCAACCCAATTGAATTGGAAATGAATAAAAATGTGAAGAATGGAGCTAAATTAGGAGCAAAACAAGGACACTTAATTTAACTATGTTTAACTCATGAAGACCTGTGTTTTACTCTTTTTTGGGACTCAAATGTAAGGGGTTAAACGGCGTCGTTATACTCCCTCTCAAGAGTTGTTTAAGTAGTAGTTAAGATAAAACCAACTGGACCTTCCACCTGATTGGTTACAACTTGTGCAACTTGCTCTCACTTGCTTCTAACATATATATCGATTGTCTGAAGCAAAAAAAAAAAACAAGAAAAAACACCTGGAACACGAAATCAAAGAGAGAAATCATATTGTGCTAGTTCTAGGGCTCTTTTCTCTTGTTTTTCATATTTTTTTATGTTATTTTACAGATTTAAGCTGCTAGTTAAGGATTTGGAAGCTCAAACACATGATTTAATCTTGTAAATGTGTTTGTGGCATGTTATTTATGCATTTGAACCTGTTTTTATAGTAAAACTTCACCTTTAGTTATCTTTTGTTTAAGAACATGTTGAATATGAGGAGTATGATATATTTCTTATTTCAAATGAGTGGTTGATTCAATTTTTGATTATGGAATGGTTCTTTAATGATCTAAATATCTACTAAACTTATTTATATGCATTATTGAAGGTTGTTCTTTGCTTAAATGAAGAGATTAAGGCTTATTATAAAATAAAAACTTAGAATAAAGTTAAGAAGCAACTTAGGATTAGAGAAATCTACCGGTTTTATTGGACAAATCATTAAGCAACCTGATTTAAATTATTGAATGACCAAAAATTTATTTATCTTAAAGGTTATAATATGAAAATTGGAATTTTTAGGTTAAGCTTCCTATACTTTATACCTAATGCTTAAAGATTGATGAATGACCAAACTTCATCTTAAGAAATTAGGCAAAAACCTTTGTCTTAACCAAAGCATGGATTTGATTTAGAGAAGTGATCCTAGGGCAAGTACTTCAATCTATGGTTAATCCATTTAAATCATTAAAAATCGATTCCATAACTGATTTATCAATTAGGCAATCCTTTTATTCCAACTAAGTTATTTTACATAACTTGACATTTTATTTCATTTGGTAAATTTAGTAATTAAATTCATTTTATTCAAAATCTCTAGATAAATATGAGCTAATTTGGCTTAGTAGTTGGAATTTGGTGAATCATTGTGGAAAGATAACTTGGATCTAAAATATTTCCACATATTGCTTATGACTAGTGCACTTGCCATCATTGCTGGTCTAAAATTGAAAAGGGAAGGAAATTTATGTTTAAAGGACTTAATTTGTAAATTAGTTTGGATCAACTGTCTTATTAAAAAATCAACAACAAGTTTTTGGCGTCCACAGACACGCTAACTATAATTGGAATATTAGGGCAAATTAGTGAAGATTAGTCTAGAGCTATTCATATTATTTAAAATGTTTTAATTTTTCTTTGTTTTATTTGAAATTTGTGTTTTTCTTTTGTGAGTTTGTTTTTATTTAGTAGTTTGTTTTTATTTGTGTATGTTTTAAGTTTGTATGCATACTCGAGGATAAAAACTCGAGAAGTTGAATATGATTTGGAGCTTAAGAGATCCATCCTAAAGAAAAATAAAGAAACTCAAGCAAGCACTTCTGAAATTGTAGGACTAGAGACTGAAAGTCAACAATCTCTTGACTTAGAATGGAATATCAATACACTTTATGGAATACATGTGTTAAAGGAATGTCTTATATGTCATTTTATTCATATTATTGGCAATAAAGTTTAATTTTTCAACAAACTCAACCCTACTTTATAAAATATATTAAGACCACGAGCCTTAGGTGTAAAATTGCTATCTAGTTTCTTGTAAGAAGAAACAAATCTTTATAATACAATCTAAAATTTCGTCTAACTTCTTGAAAATAAGAAAAAATGTCTTGAAAATAATAGACTTAGATTTAGCCATCTACCCTTTTAATTAAAAGAAAGGAAAAATTGGAAGACCAGATTGTGTAAGTACCAAAGGATCATATAGTTCCTTAGCATGAGCCAAAAGTTTTATTAATTTGAAATGAGCACGTAAATCAAGTTGCTTAACGATAAAAGTTTAAGGCCAAAACTTTGTATTGGACAAGTATATAAGCTCAATAGCTTAAAGATGAAATTCAAAACTAAAAGTGCTAGATTTAGGAGGACACAAACCTACTAATATAAAGACTAAATCCTAATTCTAAAGCATAGGATCTAGATGGATATATAAGGGGTTGTCTGGTATTACTTCTATTTTTTTATTATGGTTTTTAGTTTATATTTTTTAATTTTTTAAAATATAAATATAAATTTATTTAGTTGAAATTTGTAATAGAAAATTGAAAAAAAAACTTGTTTAGTTAAGATTTACCATAAAAAAACTAATTTAGTGATTACAACCAAATATAAAATAAATTCAAATTCTTATATTAAAACACTCTCATATACCTTAAAAGATATATTAGTTGATTGACTGTGTCTATTATTTAATGTAGACAAATCTGTTTATGAAGCATGTCTATTAAATAAAAAATAGATTTTTTAATTTTTTTAATTTTTTTTTAAAAAAGAAATAAATCAATAAATGAAACATTAAGTACAGGGGTAAAAACAAAAGCAACAACAAAACTAAGGGTTAAAAGAACAAGGCCACCTAAAAAAGAAACCACTGCCTTTACTTATAACTACAGGTTAATTACAAGTGAACTGGCTCCAACTATTAAAGTTGAGATCGAGTAACATTAAGTTAAGCTTAAGGAGAAGCTTCTTACAAAAGATTCCACCATTGCATAACCAGAGGCCACATTTCAGTTGGATCGAATTAGGAACTATATGCAATCGCACATGGTTAATCAAGTTCTCTATTGCCAACTGATGTAAACTAGATAAGAGAACGTGATCTTAAACATTAAATAGGCACCAAGTAGGCCATCTCTATAGCTATAGAACCACTCCACAATTCTATTCCAGGTTCCAATAAGAACAGAATAAGTACAATGAGAAAGGACTTTGCTCTAAAGGAAGTTAGAGAAGGTATAATTAAAGAACGGTAGTCGTGAGATTCTTCTTCTTATAAGAATAGATAACAACTATTATTTACATTGACAAATCTTGCAACCCAATCAAAGTTGTTGAGTTAGACTTTAATTGCCAACCAAAGAACAAAGGATTCCCATAGATGTGCTTGTTTAAAACAAATCAACTTGTGTCAGGGGACCCTAGTCCAAGTCTGATCAAGCTCCTACATGAGGCATGGGTTAAGCTACCTGAGGGAGTGCAAGTCCAAAATAGGAGTCTATCTTAGTAATGACCACTACAACATCTGGTAAGTAGGTGACCATAATAGAGTTAGGCATATATCCTAAAACATATCTAAAGGAAGAAATGTTTTGCTTCACTATTGCATTAGTAGGAATGATGGACATTAATCACTATAACTCATTACAAGAACTAAGGGTACTATATGGAGTCTAATTAGCATGCAGAAGCATGTCTCCTTACCATTTCCATCCTTAGTGGCAATAGCTCGCGAAATTAAGCTGCTCGGTTTTAATAAGAAGGTCATAATCTTGGAGAGGTTTCTGTATTGTCTGCTGGGGCACCATAAAAACTTCTATTTTAAACTATTCAAAAACATGCATTTGCACCATAAGGATTCCTTATCCATCACCAGTCTCGATAATCTCTTACAAACTAGGGGTTTATTTAAAGTTTTGAGTGGAATGATTCCTAAACCACCCTCCTGCATAGGGCAGTAGACCTCATCCCATTTCACCTTAACCATTGCTTATACATTCCCTGACCATAAGAAATTTCTAAGGGCTCAATCCACTACTTTGATGATATATTTTAGGAACATGAGATTAGAAGACTAACAAATATTCAATCTAAAGAGTTTAGAAATGATTATTTATTTCTAACCTACATACATGAGGGTCTTGTTAGACTAGTTGGAAATCCTTTTGTAAGCTCTCTCCAGGAGGGGTGCAAACTCTCTTTTATAAGCTCTTTTCATGGCATGAACCTCGTGATAGCACTGAACCAACTAAAGAGATGATGAGCACTAACTAAAAGATACATTTGGCTTTTTGTATTTTTTATAGCTAGGCTAGAACTAAATATGAACGAGTTTAAACTAGCCATGATGGAGGCCAAGGAGGTGACATCAACTTATTAAAGACCATTAGGTCATTTATAAAGACTAAGCTAATTAGATTAATTTTCTTGCACTTAAGATGAAACTTGAACTGACTATCCCCAGTAGATGTGAGCTTAAAAAGACTATTGAGCACGTCCATGTATAAAGTAAAGAGGTAAGGGAGAGAGGATCCACCTACCTAATACCCTTAGCTCCTTTGATCACCAAAGATGGCTCACCATTGACTAGAATATAATAGGAAGATGTACTGAGGCACTCCTTTATCCAATGCGCATATTTATCAAGAAAGCCACATGCTAATAAAATGTTCATGATAAATTCCTAATTCACTGAGTCATAGGCTTTATGAATGTCCAATTTAAGTGCACAATTCCTTTTAAAGGGCTTCCTACCATAACCTTTGTGTAGCTCCTGCATAAGTAAGATGGTATGTCCTATCTTCCAACCACTTAGAAATGCCCCTTTAAATTCATCAATGGGACCTATAAGCACCATCTTTAATCTATTAGCTAGTAGTAATAATCTTATCCAATATGTTATAATGAGCAATAGGTTTGTAATCTCCTAGTATTTTAGGGTACATAGTCTTTGAAGCTAGGCTAATAAATGTTTTGTTTACCTCCTTAAAAATTCAACCTTTATCAAAGAATGCTAGGATAATAGCTATAACTATATGCTTTATTCTATGCCGTGATGTTTAGTAAAAGAAGGCATTCACCCCATTAGGGCTAGGCACCTTCCTTGGTTTCAAGGAAAAAACCATCTATTCAACATCCTACCTTATATAAGGTTAAGATAGCATAAGGTTAAGATAGCATCTCTATGGCATAATATAAAATCTATTTTTATAGGATGGACGAGATTAGTTGGATAAATGAGCCTCTCTCTGTCATTGCACCTAGAGTTTATAGAAGTAATGAACTACCTTCTAAAGAAGCAAGTCTTAGTCCTCAACCACGACCTTGGACTTAGCGAGCAAGGAAGATATTCGATTAGCATTTCTTCTTAATAAGATAGCATTGTGGAAGAAGGTTTTGTTTCAATCCCCTTCCTTAAGCCAAGTAACATGAGATCTCTACTCAAGTAAGGAATGTTGGTCCTTTAAGGCCTAGTTATACTCTATCAACATCTTCCCCTTTTTTTTAAAAGCAAAGTAGCATTAGTGGGAGATTGATAAATGTAATATTGGAGATGATTCAGTCTAGTGAATGTAACCTAAACTTTATGTTGCTAATCTTTTCCTTAGCTAGATGTAGTTTCTTCATTTCCTTCTTTACCATGCTTGGCTTCCTTACACACTAGAAGGTTTTATTACCATGGAAAGTGATACCAATTCCTTTAAGAACATCCTCCTTGTATCCTTCAGTCTCAGTTAAAAAATTATTGAACTAGAATGGGCATCATCTTAGCTTATAGGTGTAGATGTTCCTTATCACCACAAGAGTGTGATCTAACCATTGTCGGGGGATCCAAATAGGCTTTACTTTAGGGAATTATTGTAGCCATTTGTTATTTACTAAGGCTTAATCAAGTTTTTTTTTCCTAATGAAACTATGACCCTATTGTTTATTGGTCGAAGTATAAAAGCAATAATCCATCTTTAAATTAGTCACTTAGATGTCAGCTACATACTCATTAAGATGTATAGTTATGCCAACAAAAGTTTCTTGAGCTTTATGAGCATTTAACATTTTGCTAAAATCTCCTATAATAAGCCATAGAAAGGATAAAAATCTTTTGAGTGCCTCAAGTTTCCTCCAGAGAGGGGTGCACTGGAAATTTAGAACGTAAGCATAGATATATGTAATAACTAGTTTAATGTTCGTCCATTTGATCTTCACTTGTAGATGTGTCATCTAGTCATCCACTTGAGAGCTAATGACTTGAACAAAATCCAAATTTATTGCAACTAAGATACGGCCATTATAATGGCACCAGTGGTTAGTCATCACCTACCACTGATCATTGAGAAAAGATAGGTCCCTACATCTATTCGCCTTGAGCTTTGTCTCTAAAAGGCCAAGATTAAAAGATTGGGTATTTAAAATAAAAAGCTTCAATGATAATTGTTTATAGGGACTATTGGTACCTCTCACCCTCTAAGTAACAATTGTCATTATAAATGGGTTATGGAGGAATTGGTTTTATCCTTTGAGATCTTTTATTGCTAGAATATTTTGATGCATTCCTTGTAACCAAGTTCTTCTCATTATCTCTTTATATCACACCATCAACACTCTTTTAGACCAGATCAGGCCTAATAACATTCCTTTATTAATTGTTTTCTTTAACACCAAATCTAGGCTTATTGTAACTATTAAAAGCATAAAGGCTTGTCTAACTAAAAATTAGGCATATCATCCAAACAAAGGGGAAGTAGAATTAGGAATAAGGATATCTGAAATGGTAAAGAGTCAAAATTAAGCCCATCTGTAACTCTAGGAATACTACATAACTTATAGATAACCACAATATGAGAACTAGTGGAGGGAGAGGTGATGTCCACAAAGTTGATAGAAGAAGTATCATCAAGTGCTACTGTAGTTGTATCAAGAGAGGCCCTTCCTAACTTTGAAGGGTAAAGAGAGAGTTCATACTATGCCTTAGGTTACACATCAGTGTCTACTTGAGCCAAAGTAAGAAAAGAAGGACAAGAGGCTCTAGTAGTATGAGAAGAAATGTAACCAAAACCTTCTATAACTACAAATAAATCAGAGCTTCTATCACCAACTTCAACTAGCTAGTGAGATAATCAAGGCTAGGCCTCAGTCTCCTAATTAGCTAATTTTAATTTAGACCTACATTCAAGGCCTTTAGTAATTATAAAAATATCAAATCTACCACCTTTTACACCAACTGACCGAGGAGAAGACAGATGTTGAGACTTGGGTGGAAAAACTAAAGTTAATTAGTTATCAAAAGCCACACTAGCCAGATTAAAATTTGGAGGCCCTAGCTTCTCAGATTGCTAAAGAATCACTTTAGTGGATAGAACCACTATTTGGACAATCTTCTTAATATCCAGTATAGCATAGGAGGTCTGTAGACCCATCAGTTCCTAGTAGTCCCCTTTCTTAAATAATTTCCTTATAGGTTTTCAGTCCTTACCTTTCAATTTTCTGTCGGGAGGGGGTGGCGCTAGGGGGGAGGCAACGGGACTGGTAATATGATTTTCTCCCAATGGGATAAATTTGATCTTATTTATATGAAGTAGATCACCTACCACTTGACAGTAAGAAGGTCGTCTCTTAAAGCCATGTTGAATGTGGTTATGTATTGAAAATTGTGTAAATTTGGAATATGATGTGTGTTCAATGAATAAAGTGTGTACTTGTGATTACATTAAAAAATCAAACACTCACTCCACTAACTTCATACGATTAAAAAGGTTGGAGTGTATGATTGGAGCTAGCAGCTATTGCAGTTATGATCCAACTGAGTAGGTGTTCACAACAAAATGTTCACCTTCACATAAAAAAAAACTAGATGACGTTGCAAACAAGTTAAAATGAGATGATCGATATAAGTAATTAGGGGACATTCATGACAAAAGATTTTCCCTCATATAAAAAGACAAGATTAAATCCCACAATTGCTCAAATAATTATCAATTGAGTCATATTTTACATTAATAATGATTTCCTTGAACAAATATGCATAAAGCTCTATATAGAACTTCATTGATGTTTGATATTATTCATTAAAGGCCACCTAACTACTAACCTCATCAATGGATGTTTTCCAACCAAGTTTTTTCATGAAAAGGTTGTGAAACATAAACTAATTCAAGAGCATTGATTGATTTTTGTTTGTAGTTAATTACTTCTTAACTCTTGATTGATGGCATTTTGAGCAGATATCTAGGTGGTTGCTTGAGGAAAAGCAACAGCTTAAGTGTGGGGATATTTGATAAAACCTTATTTATACATATTTTAAGCAAGTTTTTATAATGATTATCTAAGGATTCCGGGATATTTTCTATGATTTATGGGCATATTTTGTTTGTTTATGAAAAAGATGCTACTTAAGTTATTCTGGATGTTTCTTTGTGTTTTTAAGAAATTGGTGAGGATTTTGAGGCACTTTTGAAACTAGAGGAGGTGTGGATTCAACTTAAGTACTTAGACCATGATGTTATGAAATTTTACACAAATGTTCAAGCTAATATGACAAGTAATGAAGGACATATGAAGAGAAGCTCCCATAAGCAACCATTTTGGTACAGGTGAATTTGAGTATGCATTAGGCACACTTTTCTAAATCATATTGATATAAAATTTTATAGGGCACAATATCACCATGTTAGGAACTCAAATATCAAATTTCCTCGTATTTAAAGGTGTATAAGAGAAATTAGAGCAAAAAGAATAAGGAAAGACAGAAGTTGTCAAGAGACCCATAGCCAGGTGGGTATGACGTGATTGGGTTTTAAAATAACCCTTTTAGGGTTATTTTCTAAATCTCTCTAACATCCAAACTCCATAAGGAGCCACCAAGAAAGTTTTTTTAGATCAAGGACCATGTCAAAAGGATTTCTCCTCAATTTCGAAGGAGAAAAAGGATTCAAAACACAAGAATTCAAGAACCAAGACAAGGAATTTACATCAACTATCATTGAAGAGTTGAGGAGTAAGATTGAATCATTATAAGCCTTTCTTCTCTTTATCTTTCTCTTTGTTGATTGTTTTTGTGATTAAAACTATGATTATGAACTAATTTTCTCATTAGGATTTCGAATTTTATGAACTCTAGGATGTAGTATTTACTGTATGTTTTTTATTTAATCTTGAATTTCAATATTTTATGTTATGATTGTTTGTGGATTTTAATGACATTGTTTATCTAATGTTATGCTAACATAAATGTATATTTAGATGGTTTGATCTGTGTATGTTTGATTGAGAACCTATGGCATATGTTTGATCAAAGGATCAGGTCATTATATAATTTAGAATCACTCCATAAATAATACATCTTGCATAAAGACCTAGAGATAGACTTGTATAAGATGTCCAGATTAGGTGTGAACTTAGCCAAAACAATAGGTTTCATAGAGTAAGGTAATGCATTTAATCAATAGAAAGGGACAAAGAAAACTTTCACCTAATTTATTGACTTGAATAGTATTGCATAACTAGAGAGATAGTGTGATTTACATTAGGGAATCTATGGTCTAATGAATCTAGAAATTAAGTTAAATTAAGATAAAAGATGAATACATACACATCCTAGAGGGATTAATCACCTTAATCCTAGCTTCATCATTAATGTTATCTTTTGTGAGTTTGGCTAAACAATTTACTTTTATTTGTTTCTTAAATATTTATTTTTAAACCAATCAATCTCTTTGAATCTTTTTAATCTAGATAGTTTAGGTATACATTCACTAATAATAGTATTCCCTGTGGATTTGACTTGAATGAATGTTGTGATATTGTTATTGTGATTCTTGGACAAATTTAATTAAAATTTAGGCACATATCACTCGCATCACTAGTCTACTCATTTCCTTCTCCCATATTTAGTCATAAAAGATGTAGAATCCTAGCATAGGAATTTTCTTTAGTCTAGGGTCACTAATACCAACCAGTTCTCTAAAGAAAAATGGAGTGACCGTCACAGACCAAAAGAGGAAGGAGGCCTAGGTATTAAACATATGAAAACTTGAAGCACTTTTTTGTTAGGTAGAAGGATTTGAATTCTTTTTAAAGACATTAAGGCCTTGTGGATGAAATGGATTCATGCTATTTTCCTTATAGGGAAAAACATTTGGACTGCTGAAATTAAAAATGGTAATACTAAGAGTTAGAGAAAAATTTTACAAGTTAGGGATCTTTTTAAAAACTAATTTAGACTTAAGATTGAAAATGAGCTTTCTAATTTTCTGTGCCAGGATCTGTAGCATTCTCGAGGCAGTGTCAAGGATCTTTCAACCCCTTGACTGATTAACAATTTAGATTTCCCTATGGGATCCAAAGTATATGAAATAATCAAAGACAACATATGGAACTAGAATTCAACCATGAATGCAATCATACCGAGAATTTGTTTAGAACCCATGCCCTATTTACCTAATAGTTCCCAAGATTATAAACTTGAATGGATGACCAACCCTTTCAAACACTACATAAATACTTCTGCCTATAATTGTCTTTGCCTCCCCTTTACCTATTGTCCCTTGGTCCAAACTAATTTGATATAAGAAAGCTAGCCCTAGATAAAATTTTTTTCTATGGTTTGTTTGTCTAGAAAAACCCCAAAATAGAGATAATCTATCCTTCTCCTATACTCTAATCTTCTACTCTCTTTGTCTGGCTAATGATGAAACTATAAGCCACCTATTCTATGTGTCTATCCTCCACCAATATTGAATCAATATCCCTTGCCCTACAAACCTTCCAGCAATATTGAACTGGTTCTTTAACCAACCAACCTCTAAAACTTAAATTTAAACCTCTTTAAAATCATTCTTCCCATCTGCATTTATACCCTCTAGCAAGAAAGAAATAATCGAACCCTTAAAGATATCTCCTTAGATTCTCGAAGCATTGTCACAAAGGTGGTCTCACACATTATAGAAATACAAATATGCTACTTTAAATGAGAGCTAAATTTTTTATTTTGTTATTTTGTTTTATTAACCTTTATTTTTAGGTCATAAAAAGGATTCTGATAAGATTCAAATGGTACAGTAGAAGGATAAAAGAAAGAACATTATGGAATATAAGGAGGTTGATTAAAAGAGGTAAAGCCTAGAGAAGTTTAGATTCCGGATCCTAAAAAATAGAGTGATCAAAATTCCAATTGCTAACTCTAGAAACAAAATGACTATCATTATTATCCGAGCAACATTATGCAAGATCGAGACAACAAAAGAAGACATCCTGAGAAGGAAAGAGATGCTTATTTATAAATCTAATCATATTGGAGCTCGCCAAAAAGTGCTTGGTACTACATTCATTGAAGGAACAATCTTTAACCCTAAGGATGCTCTAGAATTTTTTTAGTTTCTCATTTAAGAACTATAATCTTTAACTCTGGAACTGAACCATTTCCTTATATTTAAGAAGAACTTCAAAATTAATAGGAAGGAAGCCCTTGGATTTATTAGAACGAATGGTAGCACATGACCCTAATAATCTTTCTTTTCTCACTTAAATATATGATAGATTCTCGACTTTTTTAGCATTATTTTAAACTAATTTGTTTTATTTAGAGGTTAATATAGGTTTTGAGTCAGTAACAAAAGTTTAATAGAGGATAAAGAAATTAATTGGAGGGAGTATGGGGCGAATATAGAATAGAAGATACCTAGAGAATCAATTTCCTTTTATAACTCACTTCAATAAACATTGAAGGATAACAAGAAGATCTGTTCAAGTCTAGAAAATTCAGACTCCTCCTACCTCTAACCACTAAGATATTCTTATTACTGGTTCTCTTAAAGAGCTATGAATGAAGAACTTTCAAAAGTGGAACTCTGCTTCACCAACTAGCTCAGATTCCGAAACTCCCATTGATTCTCCATCCATTAAAGTTCCTTCAAATAAAATGGTCTTTGAAGAAATGGAGGATTTAGTGAACTTCACAAAGTAGAAGAAGGCAATGTATGAATGGATAGCTTAAGACAAAATATGATTGGAGAAGGGCTCAGATGAAACGATTCAGGGCCCGACCATTTACATTAAAACTAAACCCAGTTCCCTTTAATTATGCTTTGGACAAGTGTTCTAGTTTTTATTATGATTTCCCATGTTATTTTCCTATTTTTCTAGCTTAGGCAGATGCAAACTACTTTTGGATCACCTTCCTTGATTTATTCTTCTTTTTTTTTTAGTTTTAAGACTGCTTGTTTAGGTAATGCACCTTTTAAAGCCTTTTAAATTTTTTATTTTGGTTAGACAATGTGTTTTACACTTTTATTGTTTTTTGTTTTTATACTGGTTAGATAGTGTGTTTTTGGTTTTTCATTGTCCTAATTTTGGTTATTTGAACTCTCTTTGTACAAATTTCTTTTGATTAATATACTTTACTAATTTATTGAAAAAAAAAAGAGATTGATTTTATTTTCTTAATAATATGAATATTATGAGAAATATTAGTTACAATTAAGTAGGGTACATAAAATTAGATTATTTAATAACATTTTTCATGGTAGCATGGGCATATGCGATGGCCTTGCATTGTTTCTCTTTGTCATGGCTCTGATATAGTTTTATAGCATGATTTTATATATGTTACCTATAATTGTAAAGCAAATTTTATGCTTAAATGATCCTGCCTATTGTAATAGGAGCTACATATGCTATATTACGATGTAATTTCTATGGAGTCTCTTCTTAATGATGAGGTCTAATGAAAATAAGTTGCATAATCAATTAATGATTACTGTTGCACATGTATGACATACAAGATTTAGCAATTAGTGGTATATGAGAATCATTAAAGGGAGGAACCAAAAGAGCTTACGAATGTGGTGCATCTAGCAATCAATTTTGCAATCAAAAGATTATTAAAAATGAATTCTTATGAATCTAAAAAGAAGACCAAATTAATTAAATCTTATTCAAGATTTGAGATTAACAAAAAATTTATCAAATTTAATTCATTTAAAGAATTGAAACATTTTTAAATATAGCTAATTAAATGTAATAAGTTGCAACTTTGACAAAGATCTCTCTTTTATGTGTGTGTGTGTGTGTAAGTGTTTGAAAACACATAACCTCTGATTGACCAAATTTTATTAGAATTTTTTACCAAAGGAAGCATATGTAAGGTCACTCATCCTTAAAGAAATTGTATGGAATAAAGTATTTCACTTCTTACATGGTAAGGAATCGATTTTTTTCCACATTTCTTGTATTGTAAGTGACGTTTTGGTTTCCAATATAATATTCTTATACTTTTCTTTTAAGTAGGTTCTAGGTTGTTTACAAAGTTAAAGGTAGAGATTAATAAGTGCTTTAATGATGTTGGATACATGATGGGGGTTAATATGTAGTTATTTTTAGCATATTATCATGCATTGTTTGAATTTCCTTATTAAAAAGGGAGGTTTAACCTTGAAACTCTCTAGAAAACCCTCCAAAATTTTAGAGATGGGTGGACGACTCTAAAATTTTGTAGATAGCATAATTATCTCCTTAATTAATAGAGAATTATATATATATATATATATTAAAGGCTAACTAGTATTCTTAATTAAGGAATTTTCTAAGGTCACACAATTCATTGGTAAAACACCAAAATCTTGATAGTTTGCATTAAAACACTGACCAAACCGAAGCTTTTGTTTTTTTTTAAATCTAACTTAATACTTTCTTTAATGATTATTCTTATTGATTTGTTAAAAAATAATAATTATACAAGCTAAAGGTTAACATTTTACTTGAAAAGTGGAAGGTGTAGGAAGTGAGACTACCACATTAAGGAACCCATGAAGCAATCAAAAAGAGGGAGATTAAGGTCGAGGAAAGCTTTGGTAGACATTGATGGTAAGCTAACAAAGGTAGAGTTTGTAATAATCAAGGGATAACAGAAGTTTGAGGTGATGGACCAGTACATCAAGTAGCATGATAGTGGAGGAGAAGAGCAAAAAGATGCAAGGTTCCTTGAATGAAGTCCTTTCTAAATGTTTAAACCAAGCGGAGGCCTTGAAAGGGATTATTCTATCTAAGATTGTACTATTAAGGGAAAAACTCAAGAGTGTTCCTAATGAGTTACAGGAGATAAAGGATGGGTTATCTCTTTACAAGAAGGAAATCACTTAAAGGGATAACATTTCCTTGCCAACGATAATCACAACTCCTCCAAGGTTGGATATTCTAAATCCCAATTAATTTAAAGCATTAAGGAACGTGAAGGAGGTGAATAAATTTTTATAGAGTTTGAAGTAATACTTTAAACCACTTAGTATCGTAGAGGACACTAAGAAAATTGCAAGCCTTATGGCACTCAAGAGGAGGTGAATTAGGTGTTTAAAATTTTATTTGCAAATTAAAACACTTTAAACATCTTAAGCCTATTTTCATTATATGCAATCTCTGCATAAAAATTTATTGTAAATGGAATGTTATTCTTAGGCCAATATTAATCAAATTCAATCAATATTAAGCAAACATAAGTGCATAAATATCAAGAGAGAAGGGAAAGGAAGAACATCACGATTTATAAAGGTTGACATACCCCGAAGATAGACTACGTCCTCTCTCCAACTACTTGTTGGAAATTCACTAACAAATTAATCTTACTTTAAATGGGTGAAAAGTAACCCTTACAACAATCTTGATTATAAGGCCAAGAGGAACCTTTATAATAATCTTGATTATAAGGCCAAGAGGAACTTTTACAGCAATCTTGATTATAAGGCCAAGAGGAACCTTTACAATCTTGATTATAGGGCAAAGATAAACCTCTAAAATTCTGCTTTAGTGTGAAGAGTAACTCACTAATCTTGTTCAAAGTTAAAGAGTAACCTATACAACAATCTTGAATTATAAGGGTCAAAAGGAATCCACCAATCTTCCTTTCCAATGAGTTAAGAGTAACCCTTTACAAATCAATCAATTTTCACAATTTTTATCTCACAAGGATGACCCCTAACTTAGGCTACTAAAGCCTCTACTCAAGCTTAAATAGCTTATCAAACCTTGATCAAAATCAACACAAGATAAGGGCTCAAATGCAACAAATGCAATGCTTATACTTTATTCAATCTCTAATGCACAAACAAGGCCTAAAGCAATCCAATTCATAATCAATGAATAACTCAATTCAAATCTTCTTTATCCTAGATGAAGAGCAACCTATCATATCCATTTTAAAGGTAAAGAACAACCCTTAACTTAACCAACAATAAACACAAATCAATCCCCCAATTAAGCACACCTTTCATGGTGTTTCAATGAAGCTTATACAATAAAATCCAATCTGAAAATTTATCATCAATTAAACAACTTGGCAGATCTCCTAACACATTCACATATCATAAACATATAAAATTTATGCAAAAAAAACACTATTAAAGCCTCAAACAATCTAATTTAATCTATATAAATATAAGTTATCAAAACATGCACTCTATATGTTTTAGCCTATATATATAAGAATTTAATCAATCAAATGATGCAAAATAATTGCTATAAACCTACTTCAATATAAATCTATATGTTAGCAAAAAATATCAGTAGCACACACAATTTTAAGGCATCATATAAGCGGATTAAACCCAAGCCATAGTAGAAAATGTCAAACCTAGACAACTTTGGTGTGACCAGCAAAATAAGGCTTAAAACACCAATATAATGACTTAAAAATTAAAAAATATATATATTAGAAATCTCCTAAGACCTTAAACAAATTTTAAAAAACCTATTTGCAGGGCCAAAAACAAGTTTAAGAGCCAAATAAAATTTAATAAATAAGTTGCACAAAAACTTGATAGTTTTAAGTGTTTTATGTTCTTGGACCTCAAACAACCTTTTTAAGTGCTTAAAAATGAAATTAAAAGCTTTGCTACATTCTTGATACTTTAAAAAATTATTTATAATAATTTTTAAGTAACAAAAAATATTTGTATGCTCAAAATTAAAGAACACAAAAACTAAACCAAAACAGATAGAGTTTTGGTGAGTGGGACTTTGAGAGCTTGAAAATAACAAAATAATCACTTAAAAATTCAAAACCATGTTTAATAAAAGTATTCTATATCTAATCCAACTGAAAACAACATTTTTCAACACTAAAAACTGATTTAAAACATGAAATTCGAAGAAAGATATTTTGATCTTATGATTTTGTTTTTAGAGCGCCAGGAGAGGTTAGAAATGTTTTGGAATGGTATTTATAGTGTTAGGAAAGACTTTGTAAGTCCTATGGCACCCAAGAGGGGGGGTGAATTGGGTGTTAAAAACTTTTTGCAAACTCAAACTATCAACTTA
>JAOXYD010006104.1:0-15410 GCA_028565735.1 Pinacopodium congolense | reverse complement strand
TTTCCAACAAGTAGTTGGAGAGAGGACGTAGTCTATCTTTAGGGTAGGCGAACCTCTATAAATCTTGGTGTTGATCTTTTCCCTCTCTCTTTTATATTTGTGCATTGTGTTTGTTTTAGTTATTGATTGAATTTGATAAATATTGACATTTCATATAAGTTGAATTTTGGTTAAGAATTTCATATTGCTTAAATTGGCCAAAGTGTTTAAAGTGTTTTAATTCTGCAATAAGTTTTTAAACACCCAATTCACCCCCCTCTTGGGTGCCATAGGACTAACAAGATAATTGTTACCATTAATTCATATTGGTCTCATCATGATATTATTTTATAGAGAAGCGAGTGAGACTATCATCGTCACCTATGTATTTCTTTCTTAAAACATCAGTATAGTTAGTTAAGGATTTGTTTGGTTCAACTTTTTGTCTTTGTTTTTATGTGTTTTGATTGATTTTTGTATATTTTTTTAGATTATGTGTTTTTTTTATGTCTTATTCTTATGTTATATTTTTTATTTTTGTGCTATTTTTCTAAATTTCTATGTTTAGAAAAACAAAAATAAAAAAAATAAAAACTATAACTAAAAACAAACAAGTATTAATCTTGATTATGATTAGGATGTTTGTGGGTAGTTGCTAGATTTATCGAAAATGAGGTTGCATCTCCACATCTTGTTTCCTCCTTCCTTCCAATCCTCTTAATTAAAATTTTTTTTTTATCATTCAATTGACGTAATCAAGAAAAAAAAATGCTATGTTAATAGGCAAATAACATCTATTTAATTTTTTTATTAGGGTTAGGATGTTTTTAAATTTTTTTACAAATGTTAGAGTTTTTTAATATTTTGACAAACATTAAAATTTAAGGTCTTTTTGGAATAATAATTCAAACTTGAAAGGCCAAATTAAACCTTTAGTCTAAAATAAGAGATGTTTATAATTGTTATATTCTATGACATAATTGATTGGTTGATTTCATTAATATTATGCATAATTATGATTTCTATATACATAAATATATATTTTTATTTATATATTATTTATGCATTGTAACGAGTACACTTAAGTTATCTTTATTAAGTAGATAGTCCATCCCCTCCCTTTTTTTAGGAGATGTATTAGAGTGGTTTGATTCTCCTATGTATTCTAATTCTTATCTCTTTAATTGTGTTAAGTGGATGGGAGTTTCAAGTTTTAATTTCTCATTTTTAAAATATCTTCTTAGTTTAGTTAATATCAATTGAAATTAATTGTGATTAGTTGAGACTAAATTATTTTATTAAATAGACTTGAGATTTGTAATTAAAGTAGATGTATAGAAGGGTATACAACCTCATTCCATCTTCTCTTGAATGTCATCAACATTGTTTTTCTCCGATAAGCCCAACAAGTTTCTGTCATCTCAAATATCTCATTCACCCACATTATCAAAATCATCATCTTCAATTATCATAGTCTTATAACATCCATAAAAATGTGAAGGTTTCACACCCTCAAGAAAGCTAGAGAAGTACTTTCTCTAGCATTCGCAATATTTCATTATTTTCCCTTTTTTTGAATTTCAAATCTAAACCCTTGCCCATAGTCATTGTAATCATTTATTTCTTCATTCTGATTAAACTCATGGACTTTTTGGGTCTTGTAATATTGGCAATAAGCTTCTTCTTTATTAAGGTTTGGTTTTATGAGGCGGGTTTAAAAGGAGAAAAAGAGACAAAAAAATGACATTCAGATGAGAGGGAATGGTAGTAACAATTGGAAAATGACCATAGAGAAGAAGAATAACAAGGTCAAGCAACAGAGATTAGGAAGAAAAAATTTGGAAGAATTGTTGTGCAAGGATTCTTTAGAAGTACTTTCAAAGGGATAAATTCATAATCTACTTGTTATCATAGCCTTATATCTATTGATCAATTATGGCTATATAAGTGGGAGTGTAAAGCCCACATGTTTTTTGGACTTGGGCTTTGAGATTAGATTAAGCCTAGCAGGTAATCTGACTAGGACATAAGGAAAAAGAGAGAGAGATAGAAAAAAGAGAAATGAATTAAAATGAAATAGATGAAGAGAGCTCAGAGTTTATTCCTTAGTTGGAACTTGTTTCAGTTCAGTTGGGGCTTTGGTTGTTGAATTTCTTTTTTATGGATTTTATTTTCTGCAGAAGATAGTTTTAGTGAGAATAGAAGAGAGTTAGGGAATAGCAAAAACTCCATCACTAAAGGATGTCACCTTTCAATGAATCAAATGATTTTTTATTTGATTTTGTGTTTTATATGAGTTTAGAAGTAAAATATAATAGTGTGGATTTTTAGATTAACAGAATCTAGATTTTTTTCATCTGTAGCGAGTTAATATTTTTCCAATTTTGGGTGATTTTAAAGCCCCATTAGGGTTATAATTAAGCATATTGATACTTCTAACATAGGAACAATAATGTTGGAGCCTTGTTCTCATGATAATGAGAAGTTCTTTGTTTATGATGAGTATTCTTTTGAGTGTCAATTGTTTTTATTCTACCTTTTAGCTTCTTTGATGAGTTTTGCTGGTTTGGAATGTTTATTGTTATTATTTGTGAGATATGGAGAGGGCTTAGTGAGTTAGGGAAATCAAGAGGGTTCTCACAGTGGCTGAGAGAGAGAGAGTGTGTGAGTTTCGATAGAGTAGGAGAGAGAACTAGTTAGAGATGGGGGTTACGTTTGTCTTTCTGAAGGGGAAATATCAATTTGTAGAGGAGAGAGCTTCCAGAGGAAGCTCATGGAGAGTGTGTGTGAAAGAGAAATGTGTTGGCTTAAGAGAGAAATAAAAGAAAAAGCAAGTTTGGTGTGAAATGTTTGCTTATTAGCAATCAGGAGGTCACCAGAGAATAATGTTAGAGATGAGGGTTGAGTGTCGGAGAAGAAGAGGTAGGCTTGGTGAAGGAGAAGAAGTGTGGAAGATTAGAGAATCTAATAAAAGTAAATAAAATAGTTAAAATAATAATATTATTATTTTCTAAGAGTAATGAGACCATTTTAAGTTCTTAGATAAAATTTAAGGACAACTTAGTAAATGGCTAACCAAGGGCAATTTAGAGATTTTTGAGATGTTTGGAGGGTGGTTTAGAGATTAGGAATTTTAAGGTTAATTATGGAATATATGAAGAAGTAAAGGGCAATTTAGGAAATATGAGGTTGTAAGGCCTTAATTTTCATGAATTTGAAGGGCATATTGGTATTAGTAATTCATATGATTTTGGAAGATTTTTGAGAAATTTAGCATTTATTTTAGACTTTGAAATTTCGGCAATATTATACGCCCTCCTCTCACGCCCCTCTTGTAGCCCCCCAAGTTAATGTGTTGTTCTATTATAATTGGGATGTAGTATGATTTGGCTATAATGGTTGTACAATATGGAAATATTTGTGATATAGGTTAATTTCATATAGTTTTTGTAATACATTGTTGTATGAACCATGTTAATGGTGTTAGATACAACCCATTTACAGAAGTAGTATGGATTGTGTAATGATGTTGTAAAGCTGGCCATAAGGGGGGAGCCATGTAGTCACTCCATTTAAATTTAGCCTTTAAGTATAGTTAAACTCCCTCATGTTGTATTGATTTTCAAATTCTACTTTAAACTTTTAATAATTCTGTAGTTGCTCTAACAACACCAAATCAACCTACTTATGTCTTGGGATGTATAGGATTTTTGTATATCCATAAGCATTAATGCAATAAGCTAGTTCCATGAGCCTTATAATATGTATTTTTTGGATATGTTACAAATTAAAGGGGTAAAAAGGCTACCATCCTCTAGAACAATGAATTTACATGACAATTAATGTAGGTTTCCATGAAATTTCATGTACTTTTCTTTTAAATCTATGTTTGGTATCTTCCTATACTAATTTTTAATCATAATTTTAATAAGGATCTATTTTTACTATTAAATCGATTGATGAACGATTATTTAGAAAAATCCAAATTAATTGATTGCTTAAACTAAACTAGAGAATCAAATAACTATTCAATTTATAAAAAAGAACTCAAAATGTAATTAAAAAGTTTTAGAATATCTAATGTATAGCTAAAATTTCAAATTTCAATAACTCAACTGAGTTAAGCAATTATTGTGTGGTTAAATCTAAGCTGTCATTTTGTCCTTTTTGATATGAGAGAGCATTTGCAGCTAATTGAAAAAGAACAAAAAAAACGTAAAAAGGATGCTACAAAAAAAATCCAATATCATTAATAATGGTAACAAAATGTAACACATTAGAGCATAATACAAACTGCAACATAAGCAAATGAAAAATGCATAATGACATAGATGTCCACCCTAACTACTTAATCGTGAATCCCTAGATCTAATATACTCCCATGTCTAATCCATATGCCTCTACATATGGTCCATCCTAGTCTCTGATCTCTTGAGTATTTTGAGTAGGGCACTTATGGGTGGCTTGGATGATGTGGAAGTATAGGGTCCAACATTGGGCAATGGGTATAGAATGGGTGGTGCAAGTTTAGTAAGTGCCTTAGTAGAAATTTCCTCCCTACTATCGTCTGCATTAGGGGTAAGCCTAGAAGTTATAAGATCCTCGAGTCTCTCATTGGCTCTTGGTGGTTCCAAATCACATAAAAAAGAAAAAATGGGAGTAGTACTAATGAGGGATGAAAAAAATAGTGGAAAGGAAGTATAAGCAGGGAAAAAAATAGGAAGAAGTGTAGTGGAAGAAACAAAGACCTATTAAAGTTATTAGAGGATAGATTTAGCATAAAGAAAGGTTTTAGGCTGGTGAAAGGAGATGAAGATGATGGAGAATAGGGTAAAGAAGCAATTTGTGATGGAGGAAGGAGAAAATAAATAAGGTTGAATAGCATAACAACATTTTTTATGTGCAAGATATGAGATTCAATGGACGTCTACATTAAGTACAATATTACCATTAAAGGGTAATATTAATGTCTTTAATTCACACTATAAAGCTATTTCATTTGAAAATAATGGCACTATTATAAGGGGCTATTGATAATCTATCTAAATTTTCTTTATATTTTTAATATTACAAATTTACACTAATTAACCTTAGTCTATTTACATATAAATTGCTCAAATATGCTAAACATAAAATAATAAAAAGGGAACTAACTAATTTAAAAGATAAAATAAAAATTAAACTAATTTATTAATTAGGTTGCATTATAATGAGAGCTTCTTTAACATCTTTAGTTGGACAATGTCTTTAAGATGTTAAGGAAAATCATTAGTTTTTTAGGCCATCATTTTATGCCTAAAAATCGAACATCCAAACTTGTTAATTGAAATATAAGGTCGTACTTGTATTAAGTTCCTTGTTGTTCCATTAACATTAAAGCCGTTGTGCTTGACTTTCACTTTAGTTGCACTAGGAACCACACTACTCTTATACTTACTAGTCCTAACTCTAATATAATTGCATGAGCCAAAATTTAGAGGAAGAATTAGATGTGCTAAAGATTTTGGATACTAGTCCCTCGTTTTAGGGCTTTGAAATAAGTTTTCCTCTCCTAATGATCACTATAATTCCAATAGTGGCCATAAATGATCTACCTAATATAATAGGTACATCTTTGTATTCTTCCATATCTAAGACAAGGAAATTAAAAGGGAAAAAAATTTCAACTTTTTTGAAAACATCCTTTATGGTTCCCCTAGGATACATAACTGATCGATCAGATAACTACTGCAAGATAATGGTAAACTTATGTTTCTCTAATCTTAACTTCTTAAAGATAGACATGTGTCTCAAATTTATACTTATTGCAAGATTCATCAAAGCCTTATCTGTTTATAAGTTACCTATGGTCTACAAGATTGTAAAGCTTTAAGGGTCTTTAAGCTTAGGAGGTAACTTTCCTATTAGAATTGTAGAACCCTCCTTATTTAGTTTGACAATCCGTATTCATCAAGCTTCCTTTTATTTTGAAGTAGGCCTTTTAAGAACTTAGCATAATAAGGATTTTGAGTGAGTACTTCAACAAAATTGATATTGATATATAACTTCTTAAAAACCTTTTAAAAGTTCCCAAATTTCTTGTCTAAATAGGCATTCTTTAGACTTTAAGGATATGGGATCCTAGGCTTATAAAGTTACATATATAAAGTTACACGTTAGTGTTAACAAATAATCTAGATCACTCCTTATTCTTAAATTCTTCTAATGCATTCTTACTGTACACCATACTCTTTTTAATCTTCTCTTATTTTTAGTTGGATTTTCCATTTCTTTTCCATTCCTTAAAGTGATAGCCTTAAAGTGTTCTCAAGGGTCATCCTTTGTAGTACTAGTTAACTTCCCAGGTAACCTCCCTTATAAGATTTATGCAATATGGCTTACTTTGGTTTCTAAATTCCTAATGAAAGCCTTATGGTTTTGCATTTTAATTTCATTTCATTGAATGTACTTTGTGACCATCTTGTCAAAAATAGGTTTCTTTTATTATGGAAGTGTATTTAATTTAAATTTAGGTGGTCAAGATATTTGAGGGTTGGCTTGTGGTGAGTCTTGGCAGTTTTGATTGTTGTTACAAAAAGGAATTTCAAATGGCTCCTCTACCCTAAATTGTAAATGTTAGAGAATGGATTCCCTTATTGCTTATTTTAATTCCCTCTATGTTGGACTTTCTCTATGGATGAGTGGGAGTTACCTTTACAATCACACACAACTTATTATTTTGTTTCATTACTACCAACTCCACCAACTAGACTATTTAGTTTCTTATTTAAGGCCTCCATTTAGGCTACAAATGGTGAAGTATCATTTATCAAGTAAGCTTTATAAGATCTCTTGGGGTGTCTTTCAAAATGGTATTGAAGCTATTAGACATCGTTTCCTCTATCAATTTATAAGTTTTATTAAGGGGTTTTCTCATTAAATTGCCTCTTGTGGTCATTTATAGTACTATAAGTAGAAGGGATGACTCTAGTATACAATATATCAACTTGCTTGCATGTGCTAAACTTATGACTTAGGCAGTAAGATAGCATCTTTCTAAACCTCTCCTATGCTTTATATAGACACTTGTTATTATACTGAACAAATGATGTTATATTGGTTTTCATCTTAGCTATTTTAGTCAATGGAAAAATTTAGCTAAAAATAACTTCAATAACTCATCTCATTTAGTAATGGAATCATATTTAAGTGTAGAGGGTCAAGGTATAGCCTTATGTTAAAGGAAAAAAAATAGAATAACCTCAATTTTATAACATTTTCAAAACTCCTATTATGTCTAAATAGATTGCAAATGTCCAAGAAGGATTCTAGATGGGTATTTGGGTCCTCTAGGGCCTTTAAATTGTAATGGTAACCATAGAAATAATCCAATGATAGATCTCAAAGTTGTTTGCATTGACCTTAGGTCTATTTATGCTAGCCAAATGTCTATTGTTATTTCCCAAAGCTAAGTCCATCATTGTCGACTCTTTACGTTACTTATAAGTAGGCTTCCTAAGTCCACATACAATACATTCAAGCTCAAGATCAAAACTCTATTCTTTGAGTTTTAGCCATGAGTATGCATGCAAAAATAATGAACTAACTGTTTAAAGAAAGAAAAACATCTAAAGAGAAAAAACCAAATACTAATCAAAGAAAAATCAATCAAATGAAATCAAGAATATAAATAAAATAAATTGTAAAAAATTAGGAAAAATAGAAAAAGTAGTAAAAACAATAAAAATAATTGTTAGAGGTTAAATTTATAGTATTTTTGGATGTTATTTGATGTTAATTTAACCCTATTTAATTGTTTAAATATTCCATTTATGTGTTATTATGTTTACTTTGCGAGATGGAGCTTAAAGATGAAGATTGGAGTGAAAAGACGAAAGTTTTGTCAAAATTTTGAAAAACCATCAACGGCACCCTACTAGGGTCACATTGATGGATGAAAAGGGTGCCATTAATGAACGACAGGATGCTATTAATGAACGTGTAGCAACCATTTTTTACTTAAATCTTCAACATTTACGACTTATCTTCTTGGTTGATCACGAGGGTACTAGTCTTGGATTAGGATAATTTAAGACTAGACTTCCTAAGCATTAAGCCTTTTACCTAAGTATGAGATATAACCAAACTTTAGGATAGGATTAATAAAGATAAGTCAGTGTTTACGCTGCCTTGATTTAGAAAAGATCCTAGATTAAGTATCACTGATCTTTAAATCAATTAAATCATATACCACCAAGGCTTAAGTGAATAATTGAGGAAAAGCACTTTGTGAATCTTTTACAATATATTAGAAGTTTTCTAGGCTTTCTAGATTAGCTTTTAATTATTTATTTTCTAAAATCATAAAGCTGAGTGTTCTTTAGATAATTGTAATCCAATTGACCTAGTACTTAAATCCTATAAACTTCCTTGTGGGATCAAAACTCAGAGTCTTAAATGTACTCCAGTTTATTACTTGATTCAACCGGTACGTTTGCCTAATGTTGGTCTTAAATTGATTGTTAAATTGTGCATTAAAAGATAGATTAATTTGAGTTAATTTTATATATGGCAAACTGTAATCAAGTTTTTGGTGTCATTGCCGGGGAAGTGAATTTTAATATTAGGAATATATCAATGTCAGTTGTTCTAGAGATTTGTTGTCTTGTTTTTTTGATGTTTAGATTAGTAGTGATATTAAGTGAAAACCAACGTAACGAAAGGCAAGTGTACCTATCGAACAAATAATAAAGTAGAGTACATTTAAGACTTCGAGTGTCGAACACATGGGAAAAAAAGGGTATTCATAAGTTAATTACTAGATTAATTAGAATACAATTATCTAGGAAATTCCTAATTATTCATAAGTTAATTACTAGATTAATTATATTACAATTATCTAGGAAATTCCTAATTATTCATAAGTTAATTACTAGATTAATTAGATTACAATTATCTAGGAAATTCCTAATTAATTGATTATAAAGATGGAAAGATAAAATTAATAAACAATTAATAAACAATCCTAATTATGCTTTAAACCTTACAATTTTGAATTATAAAATAACTAACAAAATTACAGAAAATAGTAAACTTGTGGAATCCAGGTCTGGATAAGTGATTAACAAATTCATTGAGCTAAAAAAAATTTCAAAGACAGATTAGAGTTCCTTCACGAATTCAATACAAAACTATGGTTAAGACTTCTCTATTAAACTTAGTTTAAAGTTTGGTTATGCTTTAAATCCAGTCAATGGGCTTTAATTTCAAGAAGTTTGATTTCTAGACTTTTAATCTCAGATCTCTAACTCTCATAAATAATCAAAGTTTGGTCATACAAGGATTGATTTATGTTGTTTATTGATCTTTCAAACAACCTAGGTAGATTTCTCAGATCTTAGATTATCTTTCACTCTAATCTTAGTTGATCAAGCCAAAATCAGAACTTTAAGATCTTCAATAAACAAAATCATAACTTATTACATTCATTTAAATTCTCATAAAACATTAAAACACAAATCCGAAGATGAAAAATTGAATTAAGCACACATAATCATCAAAGCATACATAACATGCATCTTAAGCCACATACTTTGATATATCTACAAATATAAGCTAAAAGAAATAGTTTATAAGTTACAAAACATGTTCTAGAACTTCTTAACTTAATCTGGACATCAACTTAGCTTCGAAATCCACAAAATTTAGCAAGAAAATCAAAGAACATTCAATAATATACATAAAAAAAAATGTGAACATTGATTAATCCAAAAAACAGGAGAGAATAAGTAATGATCTGAGTTAGAACCCTATGATGGTTTAGAAACTCAGATACACATCTTAACTTTAATCTTCAACAAATAGCAACTCAAAATACACAATATAACTCGAATTACAAGTGTTTGAAGCTTAGAACATCTAAGAAAAACTAAGAGAAGCAAGAGCTTCTATATCTAAGGTTAGATCTGAATCTGTTAAGTTAGATACGTGTTTTTCTATGTTTTTCCTTGTTGTATACAGATTCTTGAACCTCCCACATTTGATAGAAGATAGTAGAATTTATTAGGGACAAGCCAGAGCAGCCATCTTGGAAATTTGGAGTTGAAATTGTTGACTATAGTTATCAACAGCACCTTGTTTCTCATCAATGGCACCTTGTGAAGGTGCCGTTAATGCTTGAATTCTGCACTCTCAAACGACACCCTATTCTTCCATTAACGTGACCTTGTAAGGGTGCTGTTAATGGACAGAATTAAGGTGAATTCTTCTCATTTTTGCTCTAATCTTCATCATTAAGCTCCATCATACAAATTAAACATAATAAGACATAAATTTAATATTCAAGCACTGAATTAGGGTCATAATTCCATAAATTAACCATTAAAACTCTATCAATTTGACCCTTAAAAATTCTCCACAATTAAGAATTTGCTTGTCCTCGAGAAAATTATTTCATCAACAAGTTCATAATAGTATATAAAGATAGGAAAAAACAATTCAAAATTGACACAACAATTATTGAAAATGTTTTCTTGATCCTTAAAAAATATTGACACGAGGAAATGTTATAAGATTAATAAGTCATATAAATTCGAAAATGTAAAAGGCAAATGACTAAGTTTAATGCATCATCTTTTTGACATTTCCACATTCTTTTAAAACAAAATTTTTTTAAAAAATGAATTCATCACCTAATTAATTAAATTCATAAGAAAAATAATTGAAAGGCCACTTCAGTCATTTTCAGTGAAGGTAAACATTTTGTTGTGAACAACCTCTAGTTACGCAACTATGTCACAATAACTCAAATGACTATTTTGTCCCACTTATAACTTCAATTCTCATATACATATATATTTTTATTCTTATTTTGTTTTTTTTGTTTATATATATACACACATGCATAAGATTAGAAATCAGGGGAGTGGTTCTGCTTACTTATTTAACTAATTAAGTAATTATTCTTATTATAAATATTTTTTTCTTTTTGGGTTTTAATTTCAGATCTTTTTTTAATGAGGTTAATACCTTAAAATACGTTATAAAATTACCCAGAGAGCTGCATTTTACACGTGGAATATCATTATAATCATTAGGTATCTACCTTCAAAATTATGAAATGAATTAAAAGCATTTAGTCCTTAATAGTAAAAATTAATTCGATAATATTTCAAATTGCCAAAATAATTGAATTCAAATGAAAGCATGAACAATAAAATGGATCAAAATTGAAATTTTTTTTCCATAATTTATAGACTATGATGAGATTGATGATAAATCAAATTACTGTCAAACAAACAAAACTCAAGTGAATAAACTGATAATTCATAAATTTAATAAATCAAATTACTATCAAATAAACAAAGCTCAAGTCAATAAACTGATAATTCCCTCCCTTATGCTTAACCTAAACATTGTCCTCATTGTTTAAAATAGAAAATGAAAAGCATAATGTAGGATAGTAGAGAAAGAAATACACCTGTTTGATAAATACTTGAAAATCCGTCGTGTATTTGAATGAATGTGCAAGAATTGAAATCATAAGAAAAACAATATAGAAAATAGAAAAAAGAAGCTCTAGTCATATAGCTATGGAAGTAACTACATCAAGGAGCAACATATATCCAAAAATAGTCATAAGATCTAACTTAAAAGCAATGGAAACCTATACTACTAAATTGAAAAATTGGAATAAATCAAACAACAAAATGAATAACCAAACAAACTAAAAAGCAAGGTCATCGGCATTCCTAAAATGTGGATAGTCCTCCAAACTATGAACTCAGGTAGCTAAGTTATCAACCTGATGTTAAAGACTATCAAGTTGACGAGTCATCTCAGAAAAGAGGGAAGATCTAAACTCTGAAAGTTGGGAAGTAAGATGACCCTCCATATTAATCAGGTACTACATTATAGCAACCTGAGGATCATTTGAAGCAGGTGGCAGTGGTGGAACTAAAGTAGTAGCAGGCGAGTGAAGGCAAACGATTAGAGTGGCCTTAGATGAATCCTCACCCATATCTTTCTTAAGTGACTCAAGTACAGGGGCATCTTTAGTACCTTTCTTAATCCATCACTTATGTCGAAAAATAAAACTCCATTGCTTCAAAATTGATGCATTGATCATGACCTTAGACGAATCAATAACCTCCTCCAAATCTAAAGGAACTCCAGCATCCATAAAGATTCTCATCAGTAAGCAAGGAAAACTGAAATTCTTGGTCGCCCTCTTGAGCTTGACCACATCCTGTATACCAAGAATGATAAATATCGATCATGGTATCCTGAGAACAGAACCTAGTCCATATAAAATCTTATGCGGCAAATAAATATCCACAACCCTCATCTCATTTAGTCCACTAGCTCAAGGACAAACACTAGAACTAATAAGGGAAACAATACTACACTCCCAGACACCTAGGTTAGCAATAGAGTAGCACATGTTGTTCCTAGTCAATGCTAAAGCCTCCCTCATAGTAGGTAAAGAAAAAGATAGATCTATAAAAATCGAATCACCATGCAATGTCTTAGTCTTTATATACACATCACCCTCGTCTAGTACTGCCAAGAAAGTTGAAACAGAAGCATGAGTTAATAGAATAGGAATACCTCGCACTGTAGATCGTACCTTGATTATCTCTGAATGTTACTTATCCTCGATATTCGCGTAGAATTCGCGAACTAAGTTATGATAGAATGAGCCAAAAATGATCATGACTACCTTCCATCCAATACTTCTTAAAGCCCCAGAAACATCGAATTGAGTTTCAATGTTCGGATGGAGCGGTCATTCCTTAATAAATGAATTAAGTCGATGTGCCTGATACCAATTGAAATTGTCTACCCTCATGAATCAGGAAGGATCATAAGTTAATCGTTTCATTGGTAATGTAATTGAATCAAAACTGTTTAACAAATACGCCAGAATAGGTTAAAAAATTCAAAGAAGATCAAAAATTCTTCCAAAAAATTTTCAGAAAAATCCCTAATTAAATTGAAAATTCCCAAAATTTTGATCGAAACAATAGGCTGCAAGATTGCTATCAATGGAAAGCTTATGAAATTATGAACACAATGATACCAAATTTAAGTTGAATGGATGCCTAGATCAAGAAAAAAATTGAAAAAGAATACCTTGACTGGAGAAAAAGATCTGGATATGTTAGGCCAAATTCTGAAAAATCTGTTAATTTTTAGAGAGATTTGAAGATAAAATGATGTAAAGGATTTGAAATGTGACAAATAGACTCTAAGAACTCTCAATTTGATTAACAAATGAGAAAGATATGAATTTTGGAAGATTTATGACAAAAAAGAGGCGGGGAGAAAACTCAAGAACTACTGGGTTTTTGTACCTTCTGCATCTATTAAACGCGCCTTGTTCTTTATTCAATGGCACCATTGATAGATGATTAGGGTGCTGCTAATGACCTGTAAACATGTTAAACAACGACACCGTCTCATCCATCAATGTGACCCTATCAGGGTGCCGTTGATGGTCTGCCTAAAGCTAAATTTGATCATTTTCTTTCTAAATTTCTAACCAAAACCTCCTAAATTCAAGTCTTAAAAACATTTATTGAAATATCCATCATGTTTCCTTCAAATTCAAGGCCAAAAGTACACCTAAATTTAAATTAAACACACCAAACTAAGGATAGACTAAGGAAAACACATTAAAATTAATTTAAACACACCTTAAAAGCCTCGACACATTTATTTAAATTAAAACATACTAAATTCCAATCAACAGAACTGAAATTAAAGTTAGATTGCCTCCTAACAAGAGTTTCCTTAAGGTTTTTAGCTGGATCTTAAGTTTAGAGGATTTTACATCGCTTCCTTGGTCCAGAATCCATCAAATTCAATACATTTTTTTTATAAAACAAATGGATCCAATTTAGAATGGTTTTTTGAAGGATTTGAGAGAATTAAATCACTTAACCATTGATCCTGAATGAAACACCAATCATGAATTTGAAAATACCATGGTAAAAAGTCTTGCATTACCGTAGTTAGCCCTGGATTAAAAGCATGAACACCAATGAAATCAATAAACTCCAATGCTTTCTCTCTTTTAACCTCCTTTTACTTGACAAATTCATCATGCTTAAGAAAATTTAGAACCTTCAAAACATGGTATTCAATTTGAAAGTCATCCTCAATACCAATGAAATCAACATAAATATCATCCATTTGATCATACATTGGTAAGGCACAAACACTTTCTTCACTTTCAACAACTTCACTTTCACTTTCACTTACAACACTTTCCTTATAATCAACACAACTCACTTCGTGATTTTCAAAAGGAATTGGAAAATATCATCATCATCCATAGCACAAGCTTCTAACTCAAATTGCTCACATTCAACAGATGGAGTTGGATTAATAGGTGTGATCATTTGAATCAATATTTCTGTCAAATTAGGATAAGAACTTTCCAACTCTAAAACTATGGATTGATTTTTGGCTAGATGCTCATCTAATTGAGGTATACTGAATAAGGGTACTCACAATTTTTGAATCAACTGAAAAGATAACCTAGATGAAACATCTAACCTCTTTGGATATGGAATCCTAGGTTGTTAAGGTTGGATATTTGCATCAACAAATAATCTAGATGAACAATTTCCATTTCCAACTTCTTTCACTTCTTTATTTCTTTCCAACACTTCTTCCTTTTCATGGTCATTTGGTATAGTGATGACCATAATATGCTCAGAAGTAGGTTCAGACAAAGAAGGTAAGGGTTGAGGTAACTGTTCATCTAATATTTGAACAATCTGACCTATTTGAGTCTCCAAATTCTTAATTGAATCTTTATGAGAATGCATCCTAGACTTATTGTTTTGGATGTACCTCATCACTATATCTTTAAAATTAGACTTTGCTTGATCACTTAGATTAGAAGTAAAATCAACTTGAGGATTGACATGGGACTTTTAGTAGTTATAAATGGGGTAGCTTTCCTTCAAAAATTGATACGAATCCACTCTTTGCCTAATATAAGAATAATAGTCTTGACTAAGATCAAAGGCAAAAGAAGGTTCTATTTGATAATCTATAGAAGCATAAAAGAAATTACCACAAAACTCATAAGCCATAAGATATTGAAATCCATCACTTCCAAATTGAGCTTGTAAATCATCCAACTGCTTGTTATGATTTACCAATTGAGCTTGAAAAACTGGAGTTTCAATAATGGCATAAGCTCTAAATGGTTTACTATAAGAAAGCTCAAAATTAAATTGAAAGCTATTAGATGCCATGTCATCAATTAATTCATATGCTTCACTTGGGGTTTTAATCATCAAAGTTCCTCTAGAAGTAGCATCTATGCGACTACGAGAGGATGGTATGAGTCGTAAGTATAAAATATGCACTAGCTCACAAATACTAAAGTTATGCATTGGACATTTAGTAAGTAGCTCTCAAAATTGTTCCCAAGA
>JAOXYD010006084.1:0-15412 GCA_028565735.1 Pinacopodium congolense | reverse complement strand
AGGCCATGCAGCAGGTGGACCTGGAGCTAGTTTTGGACTTTTAACTTCATTCTTCTATCTTCATTCTTCACTTCAAGCTCTTTTTTTTTCAACTTCAAATTTTCAAATTTAATTTACCCTACATAATAAATAAATACACCAATAAAATTTAATTCTAAACCAAAAATTAATAATTAAATAATAAGACACAAAAAAATAATAAAAACACTTAAATAATCAAAACTTACTCAAAATTAATACAAAAAACGAACAAAACACTAAAAAAGATTATACTAAACAAAAAAACCAAAATAAATCTTAAAACACAATAAAAACAACCTATTAAGCATGAAACACATGTAAAACGCTTAGAAAAACACATACTAAAACATAATTATAAAAAATGTAGGTCTATAGGGTGCCAAATCTCATTGTACAACTCTACACAAATTGCCCAACTCAATTTATCAATATATTAGAAGACATAAGCTCAATAATCATCAAAAGCATTCGTACATTCAAAAAAATAAAGTAGGAGGTCAAAAAGTAGTTCAAAAGTAATCTCTACAATATATTCAGCTACTCAAAATGCAAATAATACTCTCAACAATCACAAAATCCATAATAAAGATATAAAAAGAGAGAGAGAAACAAAAACTAAATGAAATAAGCATCTCCTCTTCTTTGCCCAAATCTGGATAATCTGGGTGTTAAAATGTTTCTTGCCAAAAATGGAGTGATGATCTTGATTTCCCCTCTCTACAGCTTCAACGTCTATTTTTAGCTCAAGGAGGAATGTTTTTTGTCTATTCTTTGGTGGCCTTATGGATTTGTGCCCTTATATATTACATGTCAAGTCACAAAACCCTAATAATAAGTGAACCCTAGGTAAACTTCTATCTATAGATCCCACGATCGTAAGAATTAGATCCCATCCCATGATCGTAGGTTATTGGTCTTTAGCTCCTCCACTTCTCTCCTCCTATTTTAGTCCCTAGTTTAAACACAAAGGTGGTTATGCTCCATTCATGCACCAAAATGATCATTTCTTAGCCTAAACCAACATCAAACATGAAAGAATAACCATGAAGATCAAACTAAAAAAAACATAAAATATGTCCTAAAACACAACAATGTGAACCTATCATGCAAGAAACACATGCCAATTTGCTTAGGAAAGCACACACAAATGAACAAATATCACCCAATTTACAAGATGAACAACAAGTCAATGTAGTTAGAGGGTTCTAGGAGCAACAGTGATGTTATGATCTTTTTTCTCACACTTACAATTCGTGGTAGAAGGATCATCACAATTTTAGGTACAAAAACCCATAGCAAGGCAATAGCTTCAATGTGCAGCCACCTACTTATCAGTAGTAGTAGTAGTGGTAGTAGGGATTCTTTGCACCATTAGGTTTTCATTGGAACTAACCTCAGTTTCAACCAAGGCTAACTCCTCCACCACAACTAAAACCAATTGGAGGTATATCTTTAGAGGAAATTGTTATGATCTTAGCTACTATCAATTTTCATTTCCAACAGGAGTCAAGGAGTGGTTTAAATAATTTGAAAAACAATGTAAGTCATCTAGCTAATACAATAGGAAATTTGTAGGCCCAAAGCTTAACAAGGCTGCCTAGTTAACCTAAGAAGAATTTAAGAGACCACGCTTGCTCTATTACCTTAAGGAATGGAAAGGAGGTCTAAGGTCCAATGAACAGGAAGGAGAAAGAAGAAAAAGATGAAACCAAACCATGAAAGAAGGAGGAGGGCAATCCTCTTAAGGTGAGTATCTCAAACCCTATTTCCACTAGCCCACATTATGTTACATTTCCTTGAAAGTTAGCTAACAACAAAAAACAAGAGAAGGAGAAAGAGTTGTTGGAGGTATTATGCAAGGTTGAAGTCAATATACCTATTTTGGAAGCAATCAAGCAAGTCCTGCTATGCAAAGTGTTGGAAGGACCTATATGGCGACAAGAGGAAGTCAAAGAGAGACGAGAAGATTAGTATAGGGGGCCAGGTATTAGCATTACTACACAGAAAGAAACCCCACAAGTGCAAGGATCTGAGTATTTCCATCACTCCTTATAAGATCGGTAAGATGAGATATGAATAATGCATACTAGATTTAGGAGCTTCCATCAATGTTATGCCT
This sequence comes from Pinacopodium congolense, assembly GCA_028565735.1. Taxonomy (NCBI): domain Eukaryota; kingdom Viridiplantae; phylum Streptophyta; class Magnoliopsida; order Malpighiales; family Erythroxylaceae; genus Pinacopodium; species Pinacopodium congolense. The sequence goes on along the minus strand of JAOXYD010006084.1, from coordinate 13,272 downwards.
CTTTCTATCTTTAAAGCCCTAAATCTTGGCTCTTTTAAATATGCTCGTGTTATCATTGAATTAGTTGATTGGTCTAACACATACCCTGAGGGGTTATTAAGGAGGATTTGGTGTAGGTAAATAAGTTTATTTTTCTTGTAGATTTTAACGTTTTAGGCATATAGGATCAGGATTCTTTAAATCCTTCAACGATTTTGTTAGGGCTACCCTTTTTTTGGGACATATTAGATGAGGATTGATGTCTATAGAGGGGTGTTGACTTTGGAGTTTGATGGGGAGGTCATCTGCATCAACATCTTTGACACTATGCATTACCTATCAGGCTTTGACTTAGTCACTAAGGTAAATATTCTTGACTCTCTGGTAGAATGTTGTTCTTTTCTTTCTGTAGGTGATCCTTTATAGTTAGCCTTGACTACCTTGGTGGAGCAAGAGATGTTTGACTATTGGCAAAAAAAAGTTTGAGCTTAGAGAGGATTTAAAGGAAGAAATTTGAAAGGGGATGTAGTCTATCTTCTTGGAAGGAAAACCTTTACAAATATAAGTGTTCATCTCTTTCCCTATCTTCTTTGTATTTGTGCAATTGTGTTTGTTTAAATTTCATTAAATTTGATTGACTTTGGCATAAACATAACATACCATTATCGATTGAAATTTGACTTAGTGATTTATATAGTTAAAATTAGCCTACTTTTTTTAGGTAGTTTAATTTAGTAAGAATTTTTTAAACACCTAATTCATCCTCTCCTTATTATGTGACATTGGGCTTACACTTAAAAAAGTAGAATTATGATTCACACTCAATCATTTATAGATGTTCATGGTTATGTTCTCAATGAGTTTCTACAGCTATTTAAGGATCAAAGAAACTTATTGTACCCCTAAATAATGTATCAGTAAAATGATTTATTGAAAAATTGAGTCCTCCATGGAAGGTCTACATCAATATATCCAAGTTCAAGCCATGGCATGGTCCCTTCATCAGCATATCCCTCTACCTTTCTTAAGATTCTTAAAGATTTTCCTACTCCCATCGTTGAAAGGAAATAATTTTTATATGTAATTTTGCTAAATCGAGAGGGTGGGAAATATCTAGTAAGAAACTTCTTTGAAATTGATTTCATAAATATATAGAGCTAGCCAAGTTAGAATTAATTCAAGATTTGGCTCAACATCAAAAGGTAAATGGAAAGAGTCTTAGTCTCACAACTTCCTCCAAAACACCATTAAGCTTAAATGTGTTGGAAATCTCTAGAAAATTGAAAAATCCACCATAGTTAGATGTTATTTGGGTCTTAACTCTCTATCTATGACTTCTACTTGTAAGTTAAAGACTTTAAACTTCATACTATTCCCTAATCTCTTCTCCTTTAAGCCTTTTTAAAATGTTTTCTCTGGTTTATGGCCTAGCTCAACCAAGTCTACAAGATGGCACTCGATCACTTAAAGAAGTATCTAACTTTTAAAATTGTAAGATCATATGAAAGATCAAGATAAGAAGAGTTCTTAAACAAACAAAAAAACGTAAGAAAATTAATAAAATGCAAAAAAATGAAGCAAATAACACCAAAAACTAAACAAAGATGAAGAGCCTAACAAAGATTAGAAAAACATTTAATAATGACTTAGTCTCCAATAACAAACCTAAAAGCGTGGTGCAAGCTAAGCGTTATAAGTTTTGAATGAAATAAAAATCAAGAATCTCAGCCAACAAATGCAATAAGTCAAGTGCACCTATCACTAGGTTGTAAAGTTATTGTGATTATAAGATGTTTATATAAGAGGACTACATTATTAATGAATTTCTAACTCTATTATCTAGCCTATTCAAGAAGTGATTGATTGATAATTTGAATCAAATAAATGAAAGTAAAACTAAGATAGTTCTAAACGGGTAAATGTAGTAAGGATCAAATAGTTCCATTCAATTTGAAAAAATTAAGAGATTTCATTAAGGAAATGAAAATACTAGAAAGTTCTACCCATCTTATCAAAAGGATGGTTAACATAGATAACATTGTTAAATAAGTAAAGGATCCCTCACAATACAAGCATCAATTTTCACAAGGTTAGAAAGGCAATTTGCCTTCAACATTCAATAATTATCCTTACATAGATACATTCAATTTTGCATACAATTATGTGGATATATAGCCATAAAAAACTTTAATCAATTCCCAAAAATGTTTTAATATAATACTATAAACTAAAAGCAATTGATGAACACACATTTGTATCTAAATAACTTGATTATCTCTTCATAAAACTTTCCTCATCGCTCTTCAGGTTAACCTTAGGTTCCTCTCATAATAGAGGGTGTCAATAGTTCTTCAAATCATGATATTACAAGTCACCAATGGGCATACATATTGTTACAAATTCATCTATTATTTCAATTGAACTAGGCAGGAACATATACCTTGTAAACTTAAAGTAAACAAAGAGATGTTGCAAAGGTTTTGAACTTGCCTCCAAATACAAGGTGAGTATCTATAATTGAAGAACACGTGAGGGATAGTTTGTAGTTCCTACATACACAATCTACATATTGACTAAACGTTAAGGAACCTATTTAATTTGTCTGTGGTTTTTAGCTTACCTAAATGAAAGCCAGAAGATTGAGGAGGAAATAAGGAAATGTTATTTATCCCAAACTAGTTTATTTGAATACACGTTAAAAGAGTGAGTTCTTAAGAAATCTCTATAAGAACCATTGCTAAAATTGCTAGAAGAATGCTTGGTTCATAAGTTACAGTTTGTAACTGAGTTATTTAGATAGAAGTAGATAATTTGTTTTGAAATAAAAAGGAGGGGAGAAGGTTCATTGAATTCCTACATATGGATAAGGCTTCAACTACCTTCATATTTTTCGGTGTCCTTTTCTTCATTAATTTAAATCATTTAAAAAGCATAAAATACCCAAAATATTTCATTTATCAAACTAGAAGGAGGTATCATTACCATGACCAACATTATTGAAAAAATATAATCCAAGTTATTCCCTCAGTCTTAAAAGACTTACCATAATTTAAGAAGAGTTATGCCTAGCCTAAATTGTTCAAAGAAAGTACATCTTTAAGTAGTGAGAATGAAATCATTTGACCCACAAATCTTAATTGTGTGTTAGGATCCTAATGCATGCTAAGTATGCCTAAGTTTTAAATAAAATAAAATCTCTACTAAACATTACTAATAAATATAATAAGGTAAGTATACCTATCACAAAGTGGTAAAGTTGTTTTAAGTCCTGTTTGTCGATCCATGAGGACCGCACTATTGGTGAATTCCTGACTCTATTACCTATTTTGCTCAAGAGGTTATTGATTGATAATTTTAATGAAATGAAAAGTAAAAGAAAAAAACCTAAGACAAACTCACATAAATTAAAAAAAAAAACAATGAAGCTATAATTTATGTTGTTAATTTTGCTACGATGCATGGATATTCATTCTTCAACCTTGATTTAACATGTTTCTCTAGATTTTCTTAGACCCATAGGATACCTAAGTTAAATTACATTCTCTCTCAATTAATGTAATTCTCTTCAATTTGATAAGTTAGATGAAAACAATCTCTATCTTAACATATCAATTAAATGCATTAATCTATTTTATAGAACCTAATTTCAATATCTTATGTAAGCCTATCTCTTGGTATCGTTGTAAGATTGTAGATTAATCAAATCATACATTCAATTTCTTAACCTAAACATATTGGATCATACCATTGAAATTGAAGTTTACATTCATGTAACTATTAAAAATCAATGTCATTAACTGCATAAATAAATCCAATCCAAATTAGGAAACTTAATGTTAAATAAAAAAAATTGAAAAACTACATCATAGAGTTTATAAAAAACTAAATCATATAAGAGAATTAGTTTCAATCCATCTTAAAAATTGCAATAATAATCATAATAAGAAGGAAAATAAAAAATTTCATGTTGCTAGATGATGAGTTCCTTGACTCCTTAACGATTTTTTCTGTGAAATCCAAACTTTGTTTTAAATTTGACGTGTTTTGATCTAAGTTCTCCTTCAATCCTATGCAATAACATGATGAGATTTCTTAAGAATTGGGTTTCCATTCTTGGCAGCCTTTTAAGGCTTTTAGAGGTAAGAATTCCCATAAATATAAATTATATTAAGTTAAGAATGAATGGAAACCGCTAAAGCCACTACCACAAGCCACAGTCACGGCTCTTCATATTGTATATTTTGGCTAAAACTAAGGGCAAGGCCACTGTTGTGATCCTAGTAATGGCCTACTCCAACTCTTTAGTCCTCTTAATCTTCTCCTGATGCGCATTCCCTCATTTTTTTTATTAACTATTAAATTAGATTTGGAGCTTTCTAACTATATGGTTTTGTTTCCCAAATTTAATCTAAATCTCTTCTAACTCTAAAAGTGCATACAATTTCCTACTAAAGTCCTATAAAAATATAACCAATCATAAAAAACATACAAGCACCATCTAATTCAAATGATTAACTAAAAATACATATAAATGAGATGGATTGTTTCCTTACACCCTAGATAATTATCTTCAAATCATACCTAAAAGATGTATAATTTAGGTGCTATTAGATCCTCCTTAACCTTCTAGACTTTAAAACCTTATTTGTAATTTTAGTTGAGACTACTCCTAAACCACCTTCATCTTTAGGTAGGAAAACATCTTGCCATTTATGTTTTTCAAATGCAATATTTATGTACTGTACCATTTAAAAAGAACTCTTCATCTTTTGTTTAACAAATTCAACAATGTTTTTTCAGAAAAATATTTCTAAAGCCTATTAAATATGGAGGCTATTTACCATAATCTTCATTAGTTGTAGCCTACCAACCATAATTAGTAGTTAATCAAACCAAGTGACATCCTCCTTTGAATTTTCTATAGCATTGTTTATAAATCATCTATATTTAGTCTCCTAGTTGAAATTGGGAATCCTAGGTGCATCAAAGGAGGATTTATTTATTTTAGTTCAATAAAGGAAGATGACTAGTTTTTTACTTGATGTTTACATGCTAAAACCACTATTTAACTCTTACTCTTATTGATCATTAGACCTGATAAACATTTAAAAATATTTAGATATGACATTTAAACACTAATGGAGCTATGATCAACCTTAGAAAACATAAAAGATAATCTAAAATAAGCAGATGACTAATTCTCGTTTCCTTACACCTTAAATGAAATAAAAAGTTATTGTCCAAGTTAATTAAGTGTTTAATAACCTTGATCAGTACTTCCCTACTTAAGTTGAAGGGGTAAGGTAAAAGAGGGTCGCTTTGCCTTAGTCCTAGAGAGTTGTTAATTAACTGAGTGGTATCCCCATTATCCCGAATGCAATAAGTGACAGTTGATATAAATTGTCCAGTCCATTGGATATATGTTAACAAAGTCAAAGGCCTTCAAATTATCCAATACAAAATTACATTTAATAAAGTCATAAGCATTGTGAAAATCAATCTTCATAGCACAATCCTTGCTTAAGTTCCTTATCACCTTTATATCTTATGCTAATAAAACAACATTTGAACCATCTATGTAATAACTAATTACCTCATTTAATTTAATGGCTAGTAGTTTGGTAATAATCTTATTGATGGTATTGCGACAAGTGATGGGACAAAATCCCTTAAATGAAGAAGGCAAGATTGCCATTAGAACAAAGCCATTGTTTTATCAAGTTCCTTCAAAATTTTTCCCTTTTTAAAAATTTTAAGAATCGTAGTTAGTACCATATACCTAGTAATAAGTCAAGATTTTTGAAAAAAGAAATTGCATTCAACCCATCACAACTAGGAGATTTGATTGGATGAAGGCCTTGTTGAGCTTACTCAACATCTTTGTCATTGAAAAGTCTAATAAGCAAGTGACACTCCTATGTAAATAACTTATCTGAAATGAAAGACCTTATAGTCGAAATTGAAGAAGAGTTTCAAGTATGGTTTCCATGGATTAAAGTAAAGCATATTTTAGCCTTATTCAACAACCTAGCCTAGACGGAGATATTAGAATAATACTCTTTTAAAAAGGATGTTATTTTGTTGTTGTTTTCTTATATAAAATAGAGTTATAGATCTATATAAAATGATTGCGAAGTCAAATGGAACTTATTGAATTACACATTATGTCCATCTAAAACTTGACACTTGGAAGTCCAGATACAAGTTTCCCATTGGAAATGAGTTCAATGTTTTCATATCCATGTTTTTTATTCAAAATCCTAGCTTCTTCACTTATAGCATCGTCATGCACGATAGTAAGTAAAGGATATCGATCCTACAAGGATTGTAGCTTAGGCACCACTTAATTTAGGTTTTACTTTATTTTAAAAAAATTTAAATTCTAAAAACTAGAAAATTTAAAAAATTAACAATGAACAATTAATTGGGCAAAGCGTAGGAATTTGATAACCAATGTTTAGGATTAGGAGTAACTTCTATCCCTATTTTTCTTCCCTCTTATCTTCTTGATTCAATTATAGTTGACCTAAGATTTCCTAAAGTTTAATTACCCTCTCTCAAAGTGTAATTAGTTGAACCTAGTTGAAATGGGTTAGAATCAATTACGCTATCTCTAAACTTAACAACTTCTCCTAAACAATCAACCAGATTTTAAGCACTCCTATAGGTGATTTTAAGCAAATAACCAAGATCTCTCTTTAACTGCTTGGAAAAACCAGAATATTTATAGGTCCATTAGGAGCTAACTCTTATTACACTGCCAAAATAAAATGGATAAACTCACCCTCTTAGTCTATTGAATGGTATAAGCACAATAAATATCACAAAGCATCGTTCATTGAATCAAAAACACAAGAGTTGTACAAATAGTTCAAAAACAACTCTTACAAAGTGTTTAGCTACTCAAAACAACAAATAATCCAGCATCATTCTTGTTTTCCATAATAAAAAGTAATAAAAAGAAGAAGAAATAAACTAAATAAAGCTTTAAAGTCTTACTCTTCACTCCAAGAGAGCTGGAAAATTTGGATGTGTAGTCTCTTTGTGTCTTCCAAGGAAGATGGTGTTTCATCTATTGGATAGCCACCTAACCCTCCAAGTTACCTTCTTTTAGGGTCTCCCTAATGTTTCTTGGAGGCTCCTAGGGTTTAGAACGCATATATATGTCAAAATGAGGCTCCTGTGGTCATCCAGGGTGCATTGCACATTTTCAGCTCCTAATACGTTGATCTTGCTCCCCTCTTAAATGGTCTGACACTCTTTCGTATTTTAGCCATAACTTGTTCTTCAAACCTCCAATTGACTTGAAATTTGAATGGAAACTCCAAACATATTGAGCTTTATTTCCTCTAAATTTCATAGCCATATGATCCCTAAAATTAACCTAATGCCTCATCCAAGTCAGCTGTACCACATCAAATACTAAATATCTTCTACCTTCCCACTTTTTGCATCCACCACTCTTTTCGTAATAACTCCTTCTTAGGGACTCTAATTACCTTGAATTTGTTAGTGCACGCTCTTAAAGTATTTATCTTTCTCCCCTCCAAATTTTATTGCCATATAAGTTCTACAAGTCTACCTAATGGGTAATCCAAATCACTTGCAACATAATAATAGCTGAAATTCTGATACCTGCAAAATCTACCACCAAAGTGCATCAATCCATCCTTAAAATAAGCTCAAAATCTACCCTCAAACTCTAGATAAGATAAAGAAATAGTCAATCATGAAAAGATCATGAAAAGATGCAAAGGATGCAAAAGATCAAATAAACTAAAGCTAAAACACGTAAAGAAACACTTTAAACACCTAAAAACAACCTAAAATTATAACCCAAAAGCACACTTATCAATTACCTCTAATGTCTTTTCCAAATGTTTGAAATCATTCCTCTTTGTCTTTGTGAGTTGTAAATTGGAATGAGCCACTAGGTAAGTGCCTTAAGTAATTGCTATACGCATTACATTTTCTCTTATTTTTCTTAAAAATCTACAAAACAAGGAAATCAATGTTTTTTTACTACTTAAATGAACTTAGGTTCTTTTGGGTCATTCTTTTCCTTTATTTCAATCTATTTCTTTAAGGTTTTACTCATCAATCCTTATGATAAGAGGTAAAAAACTATTGATTAGCTCATTATCACCATAAACATGAAATCCATGATATATGTATATAATGTTAATTAGTGCAAAGATAATGAAGCCTATGGTTTTGGTCATGAATGAATGTATGTATTATTTGAATATTATAGGAATTACATGCTCGGTTTAAGTACTTATATAAGGTAACATTGTGGTATACATTAAACCATATTCCTTTATCAGATTAATTCTTATCAGGGATATTGTTCTGTGACATGGGATTATACTTAACATTACGCCTCTTCTAAATGGGACCTTGATTCTTACTTTTATATTGATGTTAAGGCATAAATGAATGTTATTATAATTGCATATTACATTGTTTATTAGTGTAGTAGCTTTAAAAAAGATAGGATGATTAGTTTCAAGTTTCGATAAGTATGAACAATAAAAGATAAAGATATAAACTAATTAATAAAATAAATTATTTCAAAATCTCAAAAAAAAAAGAGAGATTTGAGTTACATATTAAACATTAGAATGTGGCCATAGGCTTAAAAGATAAGTAAAATGAACAAGACTTATAGTGGAACTAAGGAATTAAAGATGATAAAGTTATAACTTTTTTGGACACTATTTTATGATCAAAAATTTTTAAGATCTTTATATTGACATAGAAAGATTATAGAAATACACTCTTAACAAAATTTAAGGTTGGTAGATGGAAATTATATGGTCGAGGGCACTAAACTTTAAAAACTAACTTTTTATATTACAACTGGAATGAACATTATAAGGATAAGAGCACTAAAAAAAGACTATGTTCTACTATAGGGGATGAAAAACTATGAAAGGAACCTTGAAATTGCATTAATTATTTTGTTTTAGGGTACAAACCTAACAAACAAGTCTATACAAGGAATTTGGAGAAAAGTATAAGAACATCTAAGATCTAGTTAGGCATGATAAGGATCATAAATCCTCTAATAGTTGTACCTACATTTTTCAATCATATGAAAAAACATGGGAGCAATTGAATGACCTAGGTAAGGTTATAATGCTAGAGATCGCCAAGTTTAAGGGACTAAGCATTAGCATTGTTAAATTAGGAAAATGAAATGATTTCTCCATTGATGTCGAAGGTGGTCAAATAGGAGGTCTTAGGCACTTGGACTACTTCACCATTTTCAACTATTTAACTAAAGTAATTTGCCAACATTATTATTTGTTATATGCATTTCTTTTTACTTGGTCTACAAAATGAGCAATTAATGATGTATACCTTTCATACATTTGGAACAATCTTCTTAAATATGGCATCTATAAGCTTTTGCAAACATTTTAGATTAATGATTAAACTAGTTAGAAGTTTATTTTAAATGTCTTGAGTCATGATTTATTGTTAAATGCCTGACTATTCCTTCCTACAACTTTACAATTTTATAACTACTATAAATTAAATGGTCATTTCTCAAATAAAAATTTTAACATATAAAATTTAAAAATCAAAATAAGAAACATTCAATAAATGGCCTATTATTTCTTGGCCTAACATCTTATGATATGAATAACATATTTATCTTTCTTAAAATTCCTAGGACTTATGATCCTAATATTAAGAAAAAAATTGAATATGATTGTAAACTTTTTAAACTAAAAGATGGCCTCAATGTTGCCGATGAAAATCCTTTATATTCAAATTATGATGGTGATGATAAGTGTCCAATAGAAATAAAGAGATTGGTAAAATTGAAAGAAAATAATAACAATATACATAAGATCAAATTTTAAAATTTGGATTTCGAAACTATAATTGAAGAACATAAGGTTGAAATAACTAGATAAATGTAAAAAGAATATGCTTAATTTACTTAAAGAATATTCCATTATTTTTCTTATAATTAACAAGATATTCCTAGTTTATATGTGATTGTTATGGAGCATATAATCATGCTTAAACATGATGTAAGACAATCAAGCAAAAACTGAGAATAATGAGACGTAGTGTTTTGTTAAAATTCAAAGAAGAGGTTAAAAAGTAGTTTTGAAGTTAGATTTTTTACTGTGAAATATTATCAAAATGTTTAACAAACATGTTCAAATGTTTAGATTGATTAGTTTCTCAGATAACTCCCACTTATAAGAAACTTTTTGCTTATAGTGAAAACAAAGCTCAAGAGAAAGACCTAATGCTTACCAAAATACATTTAATTATAATAAGACATGTCTATAGAATTGACCAACAGATAAGTATATTGCTAGCTATCAAATAATAACCTAACTAAACCTTACTATGTAGTAGGGTGAGTTATAGTCGATTACATAAGGAGCTAGGGGGTATTGTTATTTCTAATATTATAAAGAAAAATAAAAACAAAAACCACTAAATGTAAAGAGAACTAACATAACTATGATGCAATAAAAACAACAAAAAGGAAAAAAAGTAAACAAAAGATGATAAGACTATAAACAATAATAAAGAAATGAACCGAAGGTATTATCAAGATTCTGGGATAACTATTTATCTTTGAATTTATCTAAGAGATTCTTTAGCCAAGGTGCTAGCCTATAGGTTTAAACAAATTCTCAAACCCTCAGTTTCTCTAATTTAGGTAGATTTATTGAGCTTTAAAAATGCCTCTATCTTCACAATAACCTAGAATAAGCTCTCTAGGTTCAATAGTGGAGACACATTATGTGTTAAGGATCGAGTAACTTAGTCTACTAACATAAAAGTTTGGAAAGTGTAATATGGTGGTTAGGTAATGCATAAATACTACATAGCTTGGTAGGCCCCTTGCCTACAATTGCTTGTTGAGCCAAAGATGTTAAGTTGGTGACTTGTTGCTCTTGCTTGGAAATGGAAACTTCCTTCACTTACTTTGTTAAGGATGAGGCACTATTGCAGTTTCCCCAATATTGAGGGTTGGCCTTCATGGTTACGATCAATTTCTTTGCATCTTCCAAAGTCCTATTAACCAGAACTCTAGCACTCATTTCATCGATCATATTCCTATCTAAAGGAAGTAGACCCTTGTAAAAATATTGAATTAATAATTGCTCACTTATCTGATGATTTGGACAGCTGTTGTAGAGCTTTTTAAAGCGCTCCCAATACTAATGCAAAGACTCATTTGTGTCTTGTCGAATGCCATAGATCTCCTTCTTGATGTTAGTGGCTCTTAAGGCAATGAAGTTCTTCTCTAGGAACACTTACTGCATTTCCTCCCATGTATTGACCAAGCCAACAGGTAGGTCATACAACCACTCTTTAGTTGCATCTCGTTAAGGCAAAGGGAAATGCCTTTAGCTTGAGTTGCTTCATTAAGACTCCTGCTGGCTTCATACATGAGCAGGGGATGCGAAACTCATTCAGGAATTTGTTAGGGTCTGTGATGTACACTGATCCCAAGGAATTGATGTCTTGAAAACCTATAAAAAGTAGGTAGAGCATGAATTAAACCAAGTCTAATCTCAACTTTCGACTCATCATCCGAATATTTAATATAAAGAAAGTTAGGATTGAAAGTAGGAGCTGGAAGCTTTTTTAATGTCCTTTTATGCTCCTCCATGGTTTGTTTTACTTTTCCCTCCTTTATAAACTCTTATGAATTTACTTCAACTTCTTCTTCAAAAGACACTACTGCTCTCAAGACGTGGCATTTGACTGTCTCGCTCCCTCTGAAGAAATCTGGTGTGATTTGCAATAGAGGAAATAGAGAAAGGATTAACTGTAGAAAGTAATAAACCCTTGTTTTCCTCAACAAATTTTAGAAAACGAGTGTATTTAGAGGAACTATGTGACATACAACACAAATGTAAGAACGATAAAGATTAGCAAAACAAAAATAAAGACAACATTGAAAATAATAAATAACACCTGCCAACTCCCCGGTAACGGCACATATAGTTTTAGTTAATTCTTTGCAATCTAATAAATAACAATTCTTGACTATACCTTACTATATAATAAATGGTGAGCTAGGTTCGATGTCAAGGAGGTGGAATGTCAATGCCATTTCAAATTTTATAAGAAAAAGAAAAGAAGAAAATAAAACACTAAAAATGTTGAAAGTAAAATAAGTTGAGATGCACTAAACATAGATAGAAAGACAAACACAAAGCAAATCTAAAAAAGGTTAATAACATTAGTAAAGAAATGGATTAGAGATATCTTCAGGATTTCATAACAGGACTTTTGACTGTGGTCTATACATATATATATATATATATATATATATCTTGCAGGTGAGGCTGAGGTGCGGATTGACAAATGAGGTAACAGATGTAGATGAACCAAGCCGTTGCGAGTGAGCTTCCCATTCCCTGAGTTTTTCACCCCACTCTCTAATATCTGTTGTTATAATGAGTTTGCTTACAGGTCTGGTTATGGTTATTTGCTTACAAGTCTGGTTATGGTGTAAATATCAGGTATGTGGCGCTGCTGTCAACCCCAGCTCTGTGTCTGGAGGAAAAGCTGAAGGTAATATAAGTAATGGTTGGTTAGGTTATTAAATTAAGAAGGTAAAAGGGTAATTATAATACGGATAGTCTGATGGGGGAATATTCGTGTGTGACAGGAACTTGAAGGTAAACTAGAAAGGATGATGAACAAAGAACAAGCAGATATGGGACACGATGAACTTTAAGATGTGCTGCTGACTGGAGAGGATTTTAGTGCCTGCTGCATACCAAAACAGAGGATTTTGGCTGCCAAAATTTAAGCTAAAGAGGAAAAGGGGGATGAGGTGGTGATGGTAGATGGCTATGTAGTTTTCTCCTAATGATAATAATCCTCCTGTTGCTTCCATTTTGTTTGTACTGTAAAAGACTGGCGCCATTTTGGGTGTAAGAGAAAAAAAGAAAGGAAAAAACACGGTCCAATGATTTTGATGTCAGAGTGGCATTGATTATTAGCTTATAATAATTACTTGGGAATAAATGTCAAAAGAGAGATTTTGGGCTGTCGGTATAATATATGTGAGACCATATACAGTTAGTTAATGAAGCGAGTAGTTATTATATATAATTATGTAGAAACATCCAAGAAGCCGCAGGCCTGGTAGTTTTTTTTTAATATAAGGTTTTATTTGATTAGAATGTTTATTGTTGGTTATAATTTTTAATTGTATTTTTATATTTATTTATTGATTTTTATGTATTTTTAATTTTTATATTATTTTTATAAATTTTTGTGTTTTTTTATTTA
>JAOXYD010006074.1:0-15413 GCA_028565735.1 Pinacopodium congolense | reverse complement strand
ATGCTGATGCTTCATCACCCAATCCAAGCACTGTGGAAACAACGGTTGCTGCTTCTTCTGCATGGAGTCCCGAGACGGGACCATGGCCACCCATGCAGTGTCATATGATGAACCCGACAACTTCACGTCCCCCAAAACCTCCGTTCCTCTCCTTATTACAACATTTGACGCTTCTCCTTCCTAAACAAATTCACATTAAAATGATTCAGACACCCTCTTTATATATATATAGATTCAGGAAACCGAAAATGAGTATAATTATGTATCTTACAAAACCAACTCTACGAGGATGAGTAACTTTAGGATCCAACTGCAGTTGAGAACGTACATCTGTTCATAAGACAAGGAGATATTAAGAATAATCACTAAATTGATGAAGATGAAAATGGTATCCATGTGCATGCTTTTGTTTAATCACTGTATAAAAAACGGACCTGAGGAGAGATGTCTGGTTTCATTGTGTTTAAGATCATGGGTAAGTCCTGGTGTAATTCCACTAACAAGCAGCATTATGGAGAGGTGTGAAGAGAGAAAAAAAAAAAAAGACGAAGAGATGGAGACCGGTGGCGCGGCGGACTGTTGTGATTTGGTGGTAGTTCCTGTTTCCAATATAGGAAAGCTAGAGAATTTATAGAGAATTTGAACTACTAGGCCGGTGGGGTCACCTACTACTACTATTATTATTATTATTATTATTATTGTATTCTAGAATTTGAAGCTTCTGGGAAAGTTCACAACTCGTACGGTAAAAAACAAGCGGCTCTGGGAGGTGGCTGAAGGTTCAAAAGTATAATCGTACAGTACACTGCAAGAATAAATAAGAGAAATGATTTTATATTATTTTAAAGTTTAAATTTTAAGGTCCATAATTTAATGTTTAAGAATTTAGAATTTGAGGTTTTAGGGTTTAAAATTTTAAAATTGATAGAGTTTTAAAATTTTAAAATTTAATTTTTTTAGATTTAAGGCTAAATGGTTTTAAAATAAAAATTTTGAAAGGTAAAACTTATAATTGCTCATGTTGGAATTTGCATCAAAAGTTGCACTCAGTTTTCCACAGTCAACGATGGCTGTTGACTGCCGGATGAATGTTCTATTTATTCTTTTTTTGGTAGAATGTTTTCAACGTGCTTTCGTGAAAACCGGGGAAAAAATGGTAGTTAACAATGTTGTCTGTATTTCATATATTTTAAGGAGAAAATTAAACGCCGATTAATCATAACCTTTCATAAATATTATTATTATTATTATAATATAACCAATTATGACCGATTATATATTACAGGCCGTGTAAATCACGCCTGTATTTTAAATTATCTATTTACGGGGTCCATTTAAGAAGAAAATATAAGATATTCCATTTACGTGATGTCCACGGAAGTCATCAGATTACGATCGTGCAGTCAATCCCAGCATACGGAAAGGCTTGTCTGTCTGTACCAATGAAGATAGAACGCAATAATTTTTTTAAATAAAATTTTATCTTTACTAAAATTTAATACAATGTAATGACGTTACATTGTATCATTACTTGTTCCCTTTTTTAAAACTAAATTCGAAGTTTTGAAATTGTATGTTGCTCTCACATTTAAAAATTTTGATAATCTTCATTTCGGTAATTTGCATGTTCCTTAAAGTTATTGTTAAATAAATTATTCTTGTATACTAAAAAATAATTTATCAAATATAAGAGTAATCATATAATTGATTTTTTCTCATATTTATATAATCAAGACAATTTTTAATCTTAATAAAATGCTTCTTCATACTTGTTCAAATCAATATTAGGAAAAGTAATTGGTTTGCTGCATTTAAAATTATAAAATAAATAGATTATACTCCCTTTTCATTTTATTTACATAAAGTTTTGTGGATATTTTAATTAGGTGCTTATAAATAAAGATAAATAATTGTAATCCTCTTCTAACTTGACTAAAGGCACTGGAGGTGCATCAATTATCAAATCTGGTTTATAAACTGGAAAAGAAAATTAGAATTTCCTCCTCACTTAGATCATAATTTAATATCATATGCAAACTCTCTCAACTACATTGTTTGTTTATATATTAGATTTTGTACTTATATCGAAGATTTAATTTAATCAAATATTATTTAACCTTTTACTCCCATGGAGCTTTGTTGAATACGTTTCAAAATAGAGGAGCTTACAAGTCAAAACCCATGATTAGATCATGGAAAATTTTAATTTCTCCCCTTTTTTAATTGTTGGAAAAAGGTAAAAAGGTATGAAATCTCCCGCATAATACGATTAGCAGGACTTTAAGGTCCTCAGGCTTAGTGTTACAGGGGTAAGTGTAAGGGTTAAATATACCCTGTAATGCAATCAAAGGTTACTATTTGAGTCAGTAAAAACTTGTTCACAATTTGAAGTAAATGGCCAGTTGTTTGTGCATAAACAAAAAGGTAGGAATTTTGTAACATTTAGGAACAAAAATGGAAGAATAAGAATAAATAATTAATAAAGAGATACTTTTATTTTAAAATGTGGAACCTTATTGAAGTTAAAATATAAAGTATAACACCCAACTTTTTATAGAAAAACCTTTACAATATATATATATATAGTCATATTTAGAAAAAATCACAAAGATTATGAACTAAGATCTTGTCCATAAGACATGCACGATCTTAAAGTAATCACTTACGGATTGTTTCTTTGATTCTACAAGTTATGAAAATTTCTTTTTTAACAGATGGACTCAACCTCAAACTTATTGTTTTTTGAATTATGTGAATATTTTCTCATTATTCACTATATATAATTATTTAAAAAACTTGATAACGGCCACAATTGCCATATAGTTAGCATAGATGTATAACCCAATCATAGGTATATATGTGTCTATTATATACCACTGGGTTTATTCGATTGGAAATCTGCAGTTCTCATACATACACTAACTTGTGCAATTAACATGCTATTAAAGCACATTGTCATACATATGTTAGGAATATATGACTTCTATACTAATAAATTTATCTTGTTGAGTATATTCACTATGGTATACCCGAGGTCATATCTTGCATTTTACTCTCCTTTTATCGCTTTTGTGTTATCATGTTATTATTATATTCAATTTCTCTACTAAAGAGATGATGGTTATCTTTAAATACTTTTCTTGTGAGTCAAAAATAAATGACCTTTCTCTGTTATCAATTCTTTTTTTAATTCAATTTAACTTATTTTTCTAGAATTGTTCCATAGGATTGTATCTTTCGCGATCTTTTGATAACAATCTAAAGTAACAAATCTTAAATTTAATCATTAAGAATTAGACAAGAATCATAAGGGTATATAGAGAGGTCCTTTCAACCTCTAGGATCTCACATAATGCAAGCTGAGAGTTTGCACCTTACAATAATCCGTTTTGTGGTCAATTTTGCACATATGATACGAATCATATATTACGATATTGACTCACGTTATTTCACTTGAATATCTTTCATCTAAAAAACACCGTACAGATGATAATTCAAACATACTAAATGTTTAACTTGAACTCATTCATCTATTCCAAAATTTTCTAAACTCACATCTTACAACTTAAGACAAATATAATGATAATTGAATTACTTTGGACCAATTTCCTTGCGGCGGCATTTATAATTTAAGTTTTATACTCCCAATTATCACATAAATAATAAACTTAAAATATGTCTCACCTCCAGTGATCACAAACACTATAGGCGATTAGCCGTGTGAAAGGACTAACCTCTAATCTGTCTCATATATATGTGTTTCATTCCAAAATTTATTTATGCAAAATAAATATATTCATAAATCAAATGATACATAATGTATAATCGCCATTATACATTTACATCTAAATCCAAATATGATATTATAATGATTGAACATACAACGAGAAATGTATATCATTATATTTCAATATCAACGTAGTCCTAGTGACTTTACATGCTCAATGAATACATCACGAGAAATTAACTTTGTCAATAGATCAACCATCATATCTCGTGTAGATATATATATTTCATTTTCATTTCTCCTCGTGAAACTATATCTTTTACATAATTGTACTTGGTATCTATGTTCTATGCCTTACAATGAAACTTAGGGTCTTTTATATAAGAAATTGTAACTTGACTATCATAGTTGATGGTCACTGAATTAATGTCTCTTTTAATAACTCCCAAATGCACTAAGAAATGATGAAGCCACTCCATCTCTTGTACTACAATTGAGAACACTATAAATATAGCTTCCATTGTAGACAATGTAATGCAGGATTATTTCTCACTTTTCCACAATATTGCTCTATTTTTTAGTAAGAATGCATATCCGGAGGTATATTTTCTTTCCTCTAAATCTCTTCCCCAGCCTGTATATGTATACCCTCTTATACATAGATTATTTCCTTGACAACATAATGCATAGTCTATTTTTTCCTTTAGATAGCATAATATTCGCTTTACTGCTTTTTAATGTACATGTCCTAGATTTGATTAATATCTACTCACCATCACAATAGTGTAGCAAATATATAGTCTTGTATATATCATTGTGTATATTAGACTTCCAACTACACTAGAGTACAAAACTTTCTTCATTTGTTCTCATTCTTGTGCCATTGTTGAGCAATTTTTCTTGTTGAGGTCTTCGCCTTGAGTAATAGGACTATCAATTGGTTTGAAATCTTGCATACATAATCGTTTAACAATTTTTGAATGTACGTCACTTAAGAAAATGATAACAATTTTTTGAATGATCTCTTGAAATCTTAACTCGAAGAATGTATGTAGCTTCACCCATGTCTTTCATTTCAAATTCATATGATAACCAATCTTTGATTTGCTTAACAAATACACAATCATTACAAGTAATCAATATATCACCTACGTATAAAGAAAAAATCACAAATTTATCTTTAGATTTTAACATACACACAATGATCTTCATCGATCATTTGAAAATCATTAAAAAATGATTAGATTATGAAAATGAATGTACCATTGTCTTGAAGACTTTTTCAGGCCATAAATCGACTTTAATAATCGACGAACCTTATTTTCTTGGCTTGCTTTAATGGAACTTTCAGGTTGTTTCTTATAGATTTCTTTCTCTAATTTTTCATTGAGAAAATCATTTTTTACATCCATTTGATGTAACTCGAGATTTATAGTAGTTACTATAACGAGAATAATATTGATTGGAGCAAACTTTACAACAAGTGAAAAAGTTTTAATCAATTCCTTCATATTATATATATCCTTTTATTATAAGACATGCCTTGTATCTTTCGATATTGTCATTAGCTTTTTGATTGATTTTAAGAACCCACTCGTTCCTAATTACTTTGCATCCTTCATAAAGATCAACAAAGTCGCATATTTGATTGAAGCTTAAAGAATTTATTTCTTCTTTCATTACTTTCATCAATTCTTTCTCATCATGACCAATAAGAGCCCCATTTACATTCCTTGGCTCTTCTTCCTCTTGTGGGACAAGTATATTAATTTCTCCTTTGATTTCAAACCTATGTCATAGAATTATTCCTCGATTGCTTCGGGTTAAACGAGGTTTATGATAAAAAAATTCATGATTAATATGATTGCTCCCTTTTAAACTATGGGAGGTTTCATCTTATTTTGATGATGACAAAACAACTATATTACTAATGTTTTCTTTAGTGTTTTGAAAGATATGTGTTTGGAAGAAACTCAAGTGCATTCGATAAAGAAGTCTTGGAGAATAAATTCATGAAGATTATATACAAAGAATCATATCGTTTGAAGAAATGAATTAGTTTCAATATATGTTGTCTATATAATTTTTATTGTAAGTTTTGCTTAATTCACTTTCGGTTATTTAAGAGGCTCGTTCGTGCATATTTTCATTCATGACTTAGAAAATGTATATAAGAGTATAAGCAAGAGGACTTATATGTTTTGATGTGTACATACATAATAAAAACCCTTTTGATATGTTTTTTTATTCAATAAGAATTTCTAGATAAACGTTTGTTCACAATACCCTTCCAAAATAAAAAAAAGAAAAATATTCATGTTTAATATTATTAATTTTTTTCATGCATATATAATCTAACTTTGACACCAATGTTGGATTTAGATAGAATCACGAAGATTATGGATCAGGATCTTATTCATAAGATAAGCATAATTTTAAAGTAATCACGTCCGAATTACTTCTTTAATTCCATAGGTTATGAACATTTCTTTTTTTCTAGATGGACTCAACCTCCAATCTTTTGTTTTTTTTAATAAATTATATGGATATTTTCTCATTATCTACTATATATAATTATTCAAAAAACTTAATAACTGCCATATACAGTTAGGATACGTGTATAATCTAATCATAGGTGTACATGTGTCTATTATATATATATATATATAAGTCTATTACATATGTTAAAATAAGATAAGACTAATAAGTTTAAGATAGAGTAGTTATATAATTACCTTTGTCTAAATAACTACTCCAAATAACCAATTTTAAATTTATCCAAAATTTTTTGAATTTTTGTAAGATACTAGACACATCAATCTTACATCTAATGTCAAAAAGGAACAAAAAAACAATCAAGATAAAACCGTTAAAAATCAATTTTCTCAGCATGCCTAGGATGTATAATGGTGGCTTGGTCTAGGTACGACAACGCCATTGAAAGTCAAGTAAACTGTTGTTGTTCTTTGATTTCTAATTGTTAAACAGTGGTTAGGGAGACATGAACGA
Organism: Pinacopodium congolense; assembly: GCA_028565735.1. Lineage (NCBI taxonomy): Eukaryota > Viridiplantae > Streptophyta > Magnoliopsida > Malpighiales > Erythroxylaceae > Pinacopodium > Pinacopodium congolense. Next base: position 8,677 of record JAOXYD010006074.1, on the reverse strand, counting down.
CACTGTTTTGAAGCCGCCGTTTAACTCCTATTTTGTAACACAAATTTCCATCGTTGTGCTAATTCTTTGATCCAATTTGTACCTTACACTAGAGCAATAAAAAAGGTCTTATAAACCTCCTTTGCAAGAAGAAAATCAATGCCCTCGTCGATGAAAATTGCATCAAATCGTTATACCCTGTGAACTCTTCCTTAGAGTTGTCCAAAAGTGGTCTTCTTATACCCAACAAAAAAAAAAAAGTTGGAAACTAACAAAATATCAGACAATCTCACCCTTGACATTTGAATAAGAATTGGTAGTCCATCGCTAACAACCTTTGGCCATCCATATTTTGGAACCATAAATGTATTTACAGTCCAATATAAATGTGAAGGAAACTAAGGACTTATTGCCAAACTTTGGCCAAATGTTCAGCTTTCCTTGAGTTCCTTCATGCTCCCATGTCCTTAATCACTCCATAAGGGACCCAAAAGTCTCACTTCCAGATGCCTTAATCATTATAAAAGGATCAATACTAACAATTTTACCATCCATTTCACCATTGTTTTCTTTCACCTTTTCAGCTAATAGTGTTTCAATTTGGTCTTCTTTGGACAATCCTTTACATAATCCGATCCGCTACATATGAAGGAAGTAACTTTCGAATGTCCTACCTTTTGGGAAGAAATTTCCTCCCATTTTTTCTAGAAAATGGTTCCCTTTTGTGCTTGCCATTGCCATTGGTAAATTTTTCCTTATCCTTGGTTAGTTGCAAATTGATCAATCTATCCATTGCCACCATTGCACTAAGTAAAATTTAAACACGTTTTTGTCAGGGTTCCATTTGTGCCCAAGTTTGCAAACACGAAAGAAAATTAAATAATTTATCTTCCTCTAACACGTTCCTTATATTCAACATAAGTGAACTAAATTCCTTCACGTAGTTGCGAATGCTCCCCTCTTGTAGCAATTTTGTTAAATTTTCACACGCTACCCATGAAGTATTGCAAGGAAGGAATTGTTCTTTCAATTCCTACACTAAAGTTTCCTAATCACTAATTTGTGATCTTCCACATTTAGAGTTCCATCAATTCTTAACCTCCCACCAAAGTTTTACATATCCTACAAGATACATGTTTGTAAGCCTCATTTTGTCACATTCTTATACCTTTGTAGTATAAAATATTGTGTCATATCCTAAAGAAAAATTTCTAATACCTTTGCATCTCTAACTCTGTCAAAATGTTTAGGTTTAGGAATTTTCGTTCTTGTTCAAGTACCACCACCATCATGATTTTGAATAAGTGCCAAAGCATCCTCCATAACTCTCATCCTTCGAATTGTTTCTTTAAGAATTTCGTCCAACCTTTTGTGTAGTCCTTTTATGACTTCTTATAGGAGTTCTAGGCGTCCATAATATGGTACAAAGTCTCCTTTAAGGATACCCACTACTTGGAGCAAAATGATCCCTTTGTATGACTTTGATGCTAAATGTTATAGGGGTAAATGTAAAGGTTAAATATGCCCTGTAATGCAATCAAAGGTCATCATTTGATTAAGCAAAAACTTATTCACAATTTGAAGTAAAGGGCTAGTTGTTTGTACGTGAAGAAAAGGGTAGGAAGTTTGTAACACTTATGAACAAAAATGAAAGAACAAGGATAATTAACTAATAAAGAGAGACTTTTACTTAAGAATATGGAACTTTATTGAATTTAAAACATAAAGTACAACAACCAATCTTTTGTAGAGAGCCTTTAAAATAAATAAATATATATATAGGTCTCTTATATGTATTAAAATAAGATAAGACCAATAAGTTTGGGACAAAGTAGTTACACAACTACCTTTGTCCAAATAACTACTTCCAATAACCAATTTTAAACTTATCCAAATCTTTCTGGATTTTTGTAACATACTAGACACATTACCCTTACATCTAGTGTAAAAAAAGAGTAAAAAAAAATCCAAACAAAACTGTTAAGAATCATTTTTCCTCATCTGTCCAAGACATATAATAGCAGTCTGGTCTAGGCACAATGACACCATTGAAGGTCGAGTAAACTGCCACCATTCTTCGATTTACAGGAGTTAAAAGGTGGTTTGGGAGATATGAAAGACGTTGATTTGAAGCCACCATTTAACTCTTATTTTGCAATATAAATACCCATCTTTATGCCAATTCCTTGATTCAATTTGCATTTTGCATTGGAGTTATAAAAATTGGTTCACCTATGAGCTTGAGGGAACAACTCATGCCATATCTTCAACCATGATTCAAAACACAATTCCAACTCCAGAATCTGTAATCTCTGCAATAACATAATCCAAACCTTATAATCTTTTTAGATTAATTGTATTTCTATACTTAAGTACATATTACTCTGCATAAATACCTTTGTAATATCTGTTATGAAATATTCAAAAACTGTTTAATTTATCCCATTCTCTTCAGCTGTACTTATATAGAAAAATTATTTAATAAAAAATTCCTTAGCCTTCGACTCGCATTAGCTTTGTTGAATACGTTTCAAAATCGAGGAGCTTACAAGTCAAAAACCAATGATGCGATAAACAGCAAATTCATGTCTTTCCTTTTTTTTTATTATTGCAAAAGGCCATCGAGAGGAAAAAGAGTCAATTTATAGAGGTACAAAGGTCCGTAATCTCCCGCAGATTACGATTCCCGGTACCTTTAAGTACTCAGGCTTAGGCCTCCTGTTGGGTTTCCACAGTCAACGGGGGCAGTTGACTAACAGACCCACGGCTTTCAAAGTAATGATTACTAAGGACAAATTTAAATATTATTAAATGGTGATAATTATTGAAGGTTTAGAAATTTTATTTAATAATTAGTAAAACTAGATGGCACAGGCGACCGCGTGATTTATATGGATTAAAGTTAAATTATATTGAATAATAATTATCTTCATTTTATTTGTTTTTTGAAAATCTGTCAAATCGTTTCCAGGAATGTCTACAAAAAAACAGTCAGGTGGAGCTTGGTGCCTGTAAAATGCAAACAGAAAAAAAAATTCTGTAACAATTTCAAAAGACTAATTATTCTGTTAATTTCATCCATTTAATCTTAATCACTACATAGAAGTTCTTTAATAATAATAATAATAACAATTTAATAATAACAATTAAAATAATTAATTTTGTATTAATCACTATATATTATGTACAGGAATATTTTAATCAAATTTTTATTGAAAATCACCCCATTAAAAAGTCTTTTTTTTATTTAGATTTCAATAAATTTTAGTTAAGAATTTAGAAGGGAATCAAAATGAGAGTTGCAAATTGGGTTTCCAAGAGGCAAAGGTGTCAATTTATAAAGGAAAAGGAATACTATTATTCTAGAAGGCCTCCTCTCCTCTCTGCCAACGGCAAGTCCACAACTCATGTCCGAATTTGTACATAGTCAAGAGTTTCCTTTGACCAAACAACCAAAGCTTTCAACCTGTGATCATTAATGACGATTATACGGTGAATAATTTGGCATTAGCATCATTACTTGGGTTCTTTTTTAACCTAATCCTCATAGTGAATCCTCCTTCAGTCAAGCTTCAAAGTTGTAAGTATCTAAAAAGTTTGATAACCATTATGTTGGTAGTATTAATCTTCTTTTAAATGTATTATTAAATAAATTATTCTTGTATACCAACAAATAATTCATCATATATAATAGTAATTTAGTCAATATGTGAATCATGTCAAGTTGTTTCTTTTTGAACTTCTATAATGAAAGCTCCTTACCAAAAAAGGAAAAAAAGAAACTTCTATAATGAAAGAATCACGTTGTTCAGTTAAAATTTCAAAAGGTTAATAATTGAGTTAATTTTGGCCATTCGTTCAAACTATTGTTGAAATTTCATTCTTAAAAATCTCTTTAAATAATTGAAGTAAAAATTATAATACCATAATTAGTAAAAACAAAACTTTCACATTATTCTAAAAAAAAATCAAAACTTTCACTATTTGAAAAATAATATAAGAGTAAAATAATTTTACCATATACCAAAAATACTACTTTAATCTCTGTAACACATAAGCTTGCATTTCATCTTTCAGACACATCTATATATATTTATATATCTAAGCACATTTAATTTGAAATGTCAAATTTGAAATTTTAACAGTAAAGCAATATTATTCCATATTATTTTATTTTATTTTCATGGCCTATCAATAAAAGATCTAAATTTTAAAAGATCTAATAAAAGGAACATATGGTTAAATTTTGGCCTTTAAAACAGCAATTTATGTATGAAAAATGATGGTCATCGGTAGCTATAATAAGATGAACTACTTTTACTATCCTTGTATATCTTAAATTAGTTATTGATATATATATAGATATATATATATATATATATATATAAGGTTTAGGATTTAGAGATCATTACCCACTAAAATCAAGTTAAATTCATACAAATTTAGTTGATATTGTAAGCCATGATCTCATTAAAAAATACACAATAGTGAGGAATTTAAAGTACAAGGAATAACGGAAGAAGAAAATGAATAAGAGATAATAGTGTTTCTTACATATGGCATTTAAAAATTATCTAAACAAATAAATTTAGTGTATGATGTTGGAAAATGTTTCAAAATTACATTATCTTTGACTTAATCTTTAGTTAGTTGATTGATGGTTCTTTAATTTTGTAGATATTCTATTTTGATTTAGTTTATTTTGTAACATATATTTTAATTTGATTTATTTCAATTTTTTATTATTTAAACTATATTTAAAAGTATGTTAATTCACTCTCTTAAGCCAGAAATTTACGTTTCATTTTATTTAACGTATAGTCTCTAAGATTTTTGGTTTTCTTTTCTTTTATAATCCTACTTAATATATGAGTTCTATAATATCTTAAATTCTCAACATTTTTTAGAAGAAAATTAAAACATAAATTTCCTAATAAATAGAGTGAAAAACATTAATCCTTAAGGGAGCTACTATTCCAATTTGGTAAATATTTGCTTATTTCTTGTGTTAAGGCCCATAACTCAATGCGGCCATTACAATAAATTAGTCATGAAAAGGAAGATTATTAGCACAAGAGAAGTTTTAAGTATAAAAAATTAATACACATTCAAAATGATTGTAAAAGTAAAAAGAAGAACAAACAAACATGATGGAAGTGATTAAAGAAGAAATTCTCAATTGAATTAGTTAGTAAGAAGTGTACTAAAAAGATTTTTTAAAAAGAGAAGTACTCTAATAATTAGAAGTTAATGAGAAGTGTATTAATAAATATTAATTATGATGAGAAATGCTTCGCACGGTGAAGCGAAGTGCTTAACAAATTTGAAAAAATATGGGGAGAGAAGTGTTTAATGAAGCCTGAACCTTTTTGCAATTATCGATCAAGGAAAAGTGTTGGACAGTTATTTAAATTTTGCATTATCTTTAACTTAATTTTTACTTAGATGATTGTTGGTTTTTTTATTTTCTAGGTATTTTATTTTTATTTAGTTTATTTAGTGCTATACATTTTAATCCATTTTATTTAAATTTATTAGTGTTTAAATCATATTTAAAAATATATTAATTCATTCTCTTAATAAAGAAGTTTACATTCTATTGTTTTTTATCTATAGTCTCCAAGTTTTTCAACTTTTTTTCCTTTCTTAATCCTACTAAATATATGTGTCCTATATAATTTCAAATTTCAAACATTTAAAATTTGAATAAATATTGTTATAACATTCAAAACTGCTTAAATATAAGTTAATGGATATAAACCACCTTTGATTACTAAAATGCACAGTTAATGAACTTGAGGACTTATTAGAATGAAATGGAGCTAAAGCTAGCTAGGCAAATACAACTATGGAAGATTATCTCGTGGATAAACAGCCTTTCAAGCATTTAAGAATAACATTTCCACTGACTAATAAGAATGAGAAGTTCTCCTTCTATAATCCAATTATTCATTTAACAAATAATAAATTCTCGTGCAACATAATTAGAAACATGCTCTATGGTATATAAAGCATACTGTATAATAGTTTCTTTATAAAAGGAAGTCCCTAAAATGTATAATGTTTCTTTACAAAAAGAAGTCCCTAAAATGTATAATCTCCCAACTATTTTTCTCATTGCCAATATCCTCTTAATCTTCAGTTCCTGTATAATACAATGGTAAACATAGAATTTAAAGACAATTAAGGCAATGTTGACTAATTTATTAACAGAAAGCATATTGTATTTAATAGTTGGAACACGTAAAGCTTCAGACAAAATGAGATTAGAAATTCAACATGATATCACCTAAATGATGAACAAGTTTCAATGAGCCATTTGATAGATAGAAAGAGGTGAATTTATCAACAACAATAGGGTTATGTAACAAAATTTTGTCCACATACATATGATTAAAAGCCCTTGTGTCCAATATCTAAGATCCTAGTTCTAATAAATCAAGATAAGTCATAGCTTTAAACATAATTGAACTTGTAAAGTCATTCAGATGGGTAAAGTTCACCATGATTGAATCTGTTAGAGCTTTCCTTTTTATCAGCTTTAGCAACTCTTACTTAATTATCTCAACTAGGTAATGATTCTTGCTTTCCTCTTTTATTTCTTTTTTTATGACATCATCAACTGTGTTAGTTGCAAAGGATTTTCCTATGGATTTGCCTTTTTGTTCCTGCAATTCTTTATATCAATCGGGAACCTCATGTAGTTTAAAATATATATCATTTTGATGGCTTTTTTTTTTGTAGTAGTTACAAAATAATTCTCTTTTGTCTATAACCCCTCCCTTTTGCTTATTTTTTCCCTAGCTATTAGTATATTCTCCTCTTTTCCTAGTCATATGTGTTTAACCATCATGGCATTATTTTCTATTGTTTAAAAAATTCCTGAGTTTACTTCTCTACTAGTAAGACTATGGAGTAGGCTTTGTTAAAACAAGGTAAAGGATCCATACTTAATATCATATTTTTAACATTGTCATAACTCTTATTTAAACCCATCAATAATTGCATGAGTTGATTAAGGGAGACTATATTAGCTAAACCTTTCCCAGCATCACAAACATATTGTTCTACCGCTCCAGATATACATCGTGGTTTAGGCACATGGCAAACAAGTTCATAACAAAGCTTTTTTAGTTTAATAAAATATTTGGCCACAGATAAGTTCCTTTAAGAGATGGAATTTATTTATCTCTGTAATTTATATACCAGTGGCCTATTTGACTCTTTAAATGTTTCCTTTAACTCTATCCATAGTTCTTTTGTAGAATTTGTGTAAATAAAAGCTTAAAAATTTTCTTTAGAAAAACTGTTTAGAAACCATGATCTCATTATAGAAGCCACACGATTCCAATTTGCAAACTCAACTGAATCTAGACTGGGTTTTTGGTAACTTCCATTAACAAATCCTAATTTCCTTTTCGCTCCTAGAGCAATTCTTATTAACCTACTCCAACTCAGGTAGTTTCCTTCAATTAAAAAAGAAGTTACAAGAGTCATACATAGAAAGCATCGACCCTTATAACTGAAGAAGACTCTCGTCTCTATATTCCTAGCTTCTTGGTAAACTTTCGGAACCTGCTTCATTTGTGATGTTTTCCATTCCAAACCCAAAACCATCAAAAGAAAAAATCTTTAACATGCTCTGATATTATGTGCAGATATCTGCTAAAATTCTTAGAAGAAGAATCAAGAGATGAAAAAGAAATAAACTTTACTCATTTCTCAATAAAAAGGCTATACCGTAGCTTTTTCTTTTATAACATAAGGCATAGGCATAACCAGAAGAATTAAAGAATTAAAAAAAACCTTTTAATAAAACTAAACTAACCACACCAACTAAACTATAACAAAATGCAATAACAAATAACAAAACCTATAATAGATTACTAACTAAAATATTTACGACTTGTAACAAATCTCACATTTAAAATCCTTGTTTTGGTAAATTTCATATTCCTTAAAAGTTAGTGTTAAATAAATTATTCTTGTATACTAACAAATAATTTATCAAATATAAGAGTGATCATATAATTGAAAATTTCTCATATTTATATAATCAAGAAAATTTTTAATCTTAATAAAATGCTTCTTCATACTTGTAAGTTCTTCAAATTAATATTAGGAAAAATAATTGTTTTCGTGCATTAAAAATATAACTAACTAAATTATACTCCATTTTCATTTTATTTTCATATTAGCATTCGAATCCGAAAAATTTTATGAATATTTTAATTAAGTGTTTACAAATAAAGAGAAATAATTTTCATTAAAAATTTAGAGAATACTTTAGAAATTAAATTTCTTTTTCATCATAAGGCTTGATTTTGTTATTTTATTATGAAGAGAATACGACAGGTAAATTTGTTTTTTTTTGGTATATTGCACTGATGATTACATGCTCATTTATACAAGTAGTATGATGTTTGATTATGAAAATACAATTACTGAAACGAAGAAATTATGCTAACGTTATACAATATGATTGCAGGAATCATAGGGTTGTAATTGTGCAGAGTTAATGCAAAGGATTATTCTAGAAGATATTTCATGTGCTTTCATCCCCCCTAAAGTTCATACGGGAAATGGCAGTGAGCTTATGACGTAGTTGATGAAAGGTCGTAGATGAGAGAGCCTTGGTCATAACATTAGCAATTTAATCTTTGGCCGAAATGTGGCGAACGAAGAGAGCTTGTTTAGC
>JAOXYD010006063.1:0-15413 GCA_028565735.1 Pinacopodium congolense | reverse complement strand
AATCCTTTTTTAGCATTCAAAGCTTCCTCCTTCTTTCGAGCCAGGGAAATGGAATAGGTATCTAGTAGCAAAACAGAATAAGACTCCGTTGTGACAAAACTCAATTCAATAAGGTATAAGAAAAGAAGACAAAAAGAGAGGAAATAAAAAAGAATCATTGAAGATGATTGCCAATTGACTATTTCTAATCTAATTACATAAATATCAAAGTAAGAATGACCTAGGTCTTAGGCTTAGGCTAGGGCACAAGGAAGCATAGTGCCATTTACAAAATTTGTAATAAAATGAATTGAGAGATGCATTTCTATAGCATTGGCCACGTTTTCCTAATCAACAGTTAGGCTGAGGGACTTGGCCTAGCATCGAGTTTTATTCCGAGGAAGAAAGTTGAAGTTCAATCGTTCTTTTGAAAGTAGGGATAGTTAAGACCTAATCCAATCCTTGAGATTCCAATCAAAAAAGAAATTCAACTTCAAACGGGTAGTAGCAGTTGTAAGGCTGATAAATATAGTCTACTCAAAGTTTATAGCTTGCCTTACTTTTCAAAGACCTAGGATGATTGATGAAGCAACAATCTCCTTATTAATAGAACCTGGAAATCTCCTTATTAGTGGTCTTCCATTAGACCCAGTTTGGTCAGATCAAGCATCACATGGCTTCTCATCAAAGAGTGCTTTATAGAAAATAGGGAATATTTTCTTAAAAGGATATGGAAAAAAATCTATTCCTGAATAGTTGACAAAGTCCAATATAAGAACCATTTAGAAGTGAAAGAACTTGATTTCAAGTAAGAGCTAGCCTGGTAAATGATTCATACTCCTTACCTATTAGCATTAAATAGTCTCTTTTGTCTATGATTGATGGGTATTTACTCGAGGGGACGAAAGAAGGATTTTATTCCTTATAGCACTAATTCTTAGAGGTAGAGTTATTGGCTAAGAAAGCAGTCTATAGTGAAGTTTTCAGGGTAAGTTAAGAAGAGTGAAGTTTTCACAAGTAACCTACTTTTTTTCCCTTGCAATGCAATCTCCATACTAGGGACCAAGCTATGGATACAATTTATAAAGAAAGAGTCATTTTCTTTATCCCTAGGAATACGTCTAAAAAAACCCCTTATTCCACTTGAATTTTGATGTATTAGAATTGCTGCTTGAAAGAATTACCCTTGCTATTTATTACGAGGGAAGAAAATAGAAGGCAACAAAGGAGAATCGGTTAGGGATTGCCATTCTTATTCCTTTTTCTTAGCTTTGGGGGATAACACTAACTGGGAATTTTTCCATGGGCTTTCAATGGGACCATGCCTTGGATTGAAATTCAAGATCATCCCTGACTCTCTAACTAATAAAAAAAGTGGAACAATTATCATTGCCTTGCTTGATCATCCTATCAATCATGGTAACAGATTTAGTCTCTCTCTTTCGGTAGCTAGTTTGACTGTTTGTGATCTAACAAAACAATAGTAAGAAAAATCATAGTAAAGTAGAGCTAGACTACATAATTAGCTTATAGGAGAAAGATAAGAAGGATTCGAGCCAAGACGGAGATGCAAGCTTTCTTTCTGTGCTATTAGATGTCAAAGTGTGGCACGCACTTTATCAACTCTAATGTTACTGGTTCTGCCTTATGTGATTGGAAAAGCTTTCGAAGTAAGCTAAAGCTTCCCTTATTATGTCTTAAAAGGAAAGAAGAAAGAGTGTAGGATGACGCGTTGCAATCAATATTTCATAATTAGACTGTTAATACCCTGCCTAGCTGAATAACTGACTGACGACAAAATAGTAAGCTTCCTATTTCACTTGCACAGTCGACACTTATTTTGTATTTGATGCAACTATAATGCTTAAGAGATCTAGTGATCGGTAAGATGGTCAAACATAGGAATTGAGATAAATGTTAGTCTCTACATCTGTGGTGCAGTGTACTAGGTTGGCTATAGTAGGCTTGGTTTGGGAGTCCATTGAATGGATTCAAGGGTAACACCATGCTGGCTTCGCTTTGAGACTTGGATGCTTCACTGGCCTCACTAATCAATCTCTTATTTAAGAAAAGTTAAGCACGCTTTGCAAGCTGTAAAGAGCCACTTGAGGTAGAAGCTGTGGCACCCAATTATAGCTGAGAGAGAAAAAGCATGTTACTTAGGAAATAATCAAGTTAATAAAGGTATGGTTAGATTAAGTGCCAAAGGTCTTCTCTCTTCGAAAGAAAGACTACCTGAGACAAGGCAAGCACTTAGTTCGGATATGACGGTGCTAGGATCAAACAGACAACTACCATAATCAATCGAATGGTGATAAAAAAATGGATTTGATCCACTCTACTCATATTTTCGGGGCGATTCTCCTAACCACCTATTGTCTTTTCAAGGCACCTTTTGGCATCACTAAAAGCAATCTACTTCTTTACATCCTATAAAAAGAATGTTACTATTTTTTCACAACAAGTCAGGGAACACTTTAAACATGAAATCACACTGTTCTAAGGGCATGTGATAAGAAAGATAACATCAATTCAAGTGGATTGTCACACCAAAATCGTTTATAATGTAAAATAGAAAAGTTATAGCCCTTTCCACGAATGAATCAAATCTCTTTATCATTGACTTTTGTCTCTTTTTCTTCTTATTTTTTTTAAATTTGAAGTTCATAGAATTTTCGCGTTACGAATAATATGGATTTTCGCTTAGCTTTATGTGAACTTTGCCAAAAGTCAAGTATAAACCTGATATCAGACTTAAGCTTACCTGTTCATAAAAAAAAAAGACTCGAAGAAGTTGGGAAAATAGAATGATACCTATACATACAAATCCATATAAGAATAATAAGAAAAGGCAAGAACATTTTTTTTAAATTAGAATTATCTAAATTTTGGTAAAAATAATTAAACTAACCAAGAAAAGAAGGTAGTTTCCTTACTCAGTGAAAAACTAAGGAAAAAAGGAAAAAAATGAAAATTTACAAAATAGTAAAAAAAACCATCTTAAATGATGAGAATGAACAAAATAACACAAACCTGGAAAACGTTCCAAGATACTATATATAATATCTTCAATCAAAAAGAAAGAAGAGAAGAGAAAGAACTGGAAGTTGACGCTTGCTTGGTTACTAAGAAATCCTGGTTTTCTGCTCCTCTCCTATCCGGTTGAGATCGCTTTGCTCCTTCAGTTTAATTATTATTCTTGACTTGACTTATTATTATAAAAAGCACTCACTATCAAAATGAAATATGATCGATTTTTTACCCAAGAAGATAGAGAGTCCCACATACGAGAAAAGATCACAAATAGAGTTGAACAAAGTAACATTGAAAAGGTATAATGAAATTAGGGTCGAGATAGCCTGCCCTCCAAACTGAAAATGAAGGTCTCCCCTCATTCTGCTCTCTGTAGGGGAATCTCCATTCGCTGCTTCCCCTAATATCCTCCCTTTACCAAATCATGGGGGTTTACAAGAGATCCCAGAGGTCTTTTTGTAATGACGGGAATCTAGGAATAAATATGGATCCTTATCAATATAAAAATGAAGAATACATAATTAGTTACACTACCTTTCCCTCACTTAATAGATGGATCTGGTCTGATACGGTACAGTAAAATACGAGACAATATAATGCAATGGAATGGATGGTAAAGGGCTGCTTGTGCTCAAAAGCAATGATTAACCTTTCTGATTTGTCCTTAGGGACCTTGTGGCATACAATGAATCCCACTATATAGCCACCCCTTTCTCTCTTTTTATAGCCTTATGGACAGACAAAGAAGGGAAGTTACATAACGGAGTAGTAGGTTCATGAAGTAGACAGTAAGCAACAACTTCTCAGCCCCCTTGACTTTTTATTCTATTATATATGACAGATGACGGGAGCAATTATATTAGTCAAGTGCTAGCGCCCCTTTTTCTAATAATAAAGTCAGTTTTGAAGTTGGCCTAGCTGCCCTGCTATACTATACTAACTTTAAGATGTTTTCAGAAAGCGCTTGACTAATATAATTATAATAGAAAGTAAAGGTAAGCTTCTATCTTATGAATCTAAAGATCTCAAATTGAAGAATGAGCTCTTCTTCTCGCCCATATCTCTAAAGGTGTGTAAGTACTTCACTGTCTAGGGGGTGGGATTCATTTACTTGCATTCATGCTAACGCTAAAAAAAGCTCTGGTCTTAACGCCCTTATTATTACTACTGTTGTGTAGCCTTTCCTTAGGTTCGTAGAGTCAAGTTTCCTGTTTACACACAATAGAGGAGCTGCCCCCACCAGGCAGGCGACCACAGATCATAAGGCACTCTTCGAACAACAAATCCATGTTAAAGTTGACTTATTCATTCAACCAATTGTCAGAATGTATACAAGATACCATAAGGGCCCAATATCTTAATATCACCTTTGTTTAAAGCTTCAAATGAGACTTCATATCTGAAACGTAGGAAGGATCTGACTACAAATTCATTTAAAACTTGATCAAAGAACTAACGTTCATTGAAGAAGCTATAGAGTCGATAACAAAAAGTACTAGTTTGAAAGGCTCGTTGGAATTGATCCACTATAGGATTTACATTAGTTCAATAGAAGTACTTGAAGTACTAAATGGAATAGGTATTAGTTTGGAAATGGTTGGAGCAGCAAACTTGGATTCGACAAGAATCTCATTTTTTGGTAGTACAAAGGGGGAATTGGCCCAAAAATTGGATAGGGGTCAAGATGCAGTCGGGCACCAGGGGCTGACTCAAATGCCCTCGAATCACATCAAATGGTCACCTATTACATGGCTCATTAATTTTGCTTGGGGTGGGGGTACCTATTATTTGTCAGCGGTTCGGCACACCCCTTACAAAATGAAAATGATTTCTCGTTATCATTCTGGCTATACATTTGAATGATGGCTCTAATTTCACTCCAAATACAAATTTTCCCCTTTGTCTCATCCTCTGAAATTTGACAGGCTTGGGTTAGCCATGTCTTTAGATATTTAAGGTCTTTTAATTCGGTGCCGGTATCCTTTTATTTTCGGGTGAATGGAGTGGGAGATAAACTCTTCAATTCTTTGTCCTGAGGAGGGAATTGTCTTTATTGACTGATATTTGTTGGCTTCTTTTTCAACCAAACCTATCAGCTATCCTAAAAGGTTTTTTTGTTCCTCTATTTTTGACAATTCCATCTGCCATACCTCCTCTTCAATGGCCTTCCCTTTTAGGTCGCGTTAATTCAGAGAATTCAAATCAGTCGGGGGGAGGTTGAGATCGGGAAGACAGGGTTCTTTAGAAGAGCTCCCCCCTCTTCTGACGTAAAGAGTAAGGTTATCCATCCCCTCTGTACCACCCGAGAAGAGCGCTCTCATAGCACATCTAAGGGCTAAGGTCTGCTCCCTAGAGCACCCTATGATTAATTAAAAAATATATATGGCTCGACTCCCTAAAGAGAAAGTTTTCTCCCAAAAAGTAGCTTGCATAATTGAAATGGAATCCATTTTCATACAAAGACAACAACATATAGTAAGCAAGAACAAAACTACTGAATTTTTGACTAAAAAATTAGACATTCCACACCCTCGAAATGAGATAGCAAATTTTCCATTTTGGATTTTGAAATCAAAAGCCTTTAGTTTGACTTTAGTCATTTTTTCTCATTTGTTCATCTAATTCGAGACCTTTTTTCTTTGCCCAATGGGGGCTTTGCCACATCAGGGCTATGGGATGTGAAAAAATTTTAATTCTTCTGCTACCCCTACACCAATAACGAGAAATTTTCTCTTTTATGTGAGAATTTCTACTTTTTTGCTTTGGTTGTACAACATTAATTTCAGTATATCAAATAATGGCCAAACCTCATTGAAGCACTGGAAAAATGTTGACCACGATTTCTAGCATTTTTTAGAAACCATTTGCTTGCAATTCCTTAAGTGGACAGGTAAGACAGTACACCCACTAGATCCTTCATGCTCTTTTTTTAAAAAATACACTTAACACTCACCCAATTTGGAAAGTGAAGTAGGATAAATCAACTGGCATACTTTGAATCTACCATACGATGATAACACTAAAACAGTAGATACTTTGACAAGGCCATCATCGGAAAAAAAAAACTTATAACTAATGAAATAACAGGTCTAATGTCAAACCCAAAAGCTTCCAACAACTTAATCTCTTCCAAAAAATTGTCTACGCATAAAGAGAATACCAGTTAATGGAATAGTTACCGAATCAGATAGTCTAACAACAGAAACTTTCACAGAAAAGACTAGCATGACTAATGGTTGAGTGCTTATTGTTGAAATTGCAAACAATGGATATGAACCAATGGCAAGAGCCCTAATGGCTAAAAGATTTACAACTACTTTTGTGGCATTTTTCTCTTCTTTTAGTGCTACTAATAGTTTATATTCAAGTCCTCTTTCCCTTATTCTATGTCATTTGCTTACTCAAGCAATAGTGGATAGGCTTATAAAGAAAAGCAGTAAAGCATCAAAAGAGTCTACCCTGGGGTCTCTGCTAGTGACTACTCGACCTGCTTTCAGTATTGAGTCAGATCTTCTACTAGTTTTAAAATGCATTTAGATGTCATTAGCTTTCCTTATCCTTATCTTAGACTAGAGATATGATTCATGGGACAAAAAGAAAAAAATCCCCCAGAAACAGGAAAGATTGGCTTCATTCTATTCCCAAGAACCAATTATGTAGCAAAGGTGATAAGACAGGATAAGCATCCTATAACGCAACAACAGGAAAGAGCCAAAGAGCTCCAAACCTCCCCCTGGAAATGTAAAAGAGAACAACTACTTTTTTTAATATAATTTAATCAATTCAACTGACTTCCTTCCACCAAAGTGGAATCGTGAGCCTATTCATGAAGAAAATGAAATGATCATTAAGAAGTGAGACTCATCCCATCCCGCTTTAGGAGCTTTCTTATTCAAACTCTTCTTATCTTTCCTTTCTTTCTTTTCTTCTTTTTCACTTTCTCGGAGGTGTGGACAATCCAACCTAAATTGCCCTTTTTCACCACACTCAAAACATGTTATATTAAAAGTTTTAGAAAAGAACTTATCTTTATGGATAGGAGTTTTCCTTCGAATAAGTTTTTTTCGCTCCTTGGTGATGAGAACGATAGATTCTTCTTCTTCGCTTCCATACGATGATTCTTCATTCTCCCTTTCATCCTTCTTTGTTGCTTTAAAGGCAATGTTCTTCCTTTTGGGTGCACTTTCCTCTTGAGCATCGTTCAACACCATTTCATGGGTGAGAAGAGAACCAATCAACTCTTCGAGTGACAAAATTTTGATATCCTTTGCTTCTTGTATTGCTGTCACTTTGGGCTCCCAAGACTTTGGTAGAGACCTTAGGATTTTCCTAGTAAGCTCAACATTATAATAGGTCTTACCTAGACCCTTTAAAGCACTAACAATGTTATTAAAGTGAACATACATTGAAAAAATATTTTCATTTTGAGTCATTTTTAATAATTCAAATTGATGTGTAAGCATGCTAATTTTAGTTTCTTTAACCTGATTTATGCCTTCATGTGTGATTTCTAATATGCGTTAAATATCATAAGCATATTCACACATTGAAACTCTGTTAAACTATTCTACACTTAGTGCACAAAATAAAACATGCATAGCTCTACTATTTAGGGATACTGACCTCTTCTCTTCAGGATTTAGCTCATTGTCGTCCTTGAGCACTACTTCATTTTCAACCATCTTTGAAGGTAAGGTAGTCTTTTGAGAAACACATAACCATAAGTCTACACTTTCAATTCTTAAAAAATGCCTCATTCTAACCTTTCAATTCAAAATAGTTATTTCCATCAAAATAAGGTGCTCTATGTGTTTTATGACTTTCTAGACTAGAAGAGGAAGAGTTTTGCATCATGTGTGTCGTATAAGATCTTTACTCAATTAATTCGTTAAAATTAATCTACTTGTGAGACCCGCCCTGATACCAATTGTTAAGATGGATATGGCAATAAGAGGGGGTGAATTAGTGTATAAAAATTCTTTCAAACAAATGCGAAAGCTTAAATAAATTTATCTAAACAAGCAATCAGATAATATAGATACAAAATAAAGGTAGAAAGAGCAGAAAGTATACACCGTGATTTATCCTAGTTCAAAGCTATCCACTTGCTGCTAATCTAGTTTCCAACACCACTGTTGAGCTTTCATTCTTATAACAACTAGACAATGACAATGTCACATATAAATCCTTTTTCACATACTAAAGGAAAACCTTTGAGGAAATGGGATCCGAGGTCTTACCGAATGTGTGATGGGGTCAACAAATAACCTTAGATGATTCTCTTTTACCGTTGGTGCTTCCTTGTCCTCTTTGCTATCCTCCCAATTCTCTACTTCTTCAGTCTTCTCCAATTTGTTATCCCTCTGCTTCTCCTTAACTTCCTTAAGCTTTTTGCCACTCCTCAATAAGATTGCCTTGGCATGGTCTTTCGAGTTGGCCTTAGTAGTGCTAGGCAACGAACTTGGAGGTCTTTCTTTCACAAACTTGTAACTTGGCTCATTTGATTCTCCATGATAGAGGACTCTTGGTTTTGCATCCTAACTTTAGTGGTGGAGATGTACTTCGAGAGTAGCTCTTCAAGGTTGGATTTCTCAGGTGGCATAGGATTATAAGCCTTAAAACCAAGAGGTGGCTATCTTTGAACATTAGATGACTATGGTTGTGCCATCTGATCATTCCTCTAAAAGAAGTTGGAGTGATTTCTCCACCCAAGGTTGTAGGTGTTAGAATATGGGTCCCCTCTCTGTCTATTGTAACTGCCTACATAATAGGCGTCTTCTTACTCTTGAGCAAAGGGGTTACTAACCTAACACTTGGTAGATGAATGAGAATCTCCACCATAATGCTTGCACATGGCAGAACTCCTCATAGATGAACTTGCTCCTCCTTTCCCACTATGAATTATATTATCCAACTTCTTTGTCAAAACATCCATTTGAGCTGATAAGGCCACTGTATTTTCCACTACATAAGCACCTATAGGTTGCTTGGGATGCCTATCTGTATGATATTGAAAACTGCTTGTGGCCATCTCCTTATTCAATCTGTAAGCTTGATCTGGTGTCTTCCTCATTAAGCTACCTCCTGCTGCTGCATCTATGATACTCCTAGTTGATGGTGTCACTCCTGATGCCATGTAGAGAAACCAAAACTATGGCACTATGCCAACATATCTCTGAACTACTCCCATGCCTCATATAAGCTTTCATTCTCATACGTCGTGAAGGAAGTTATCTCATTTTTCATCTTTGCAACCTTATCAGGAGGGAAAAACTTGTAAGAAACAACATCATCAACACATCCCATATAGTGATTGACCCTGGCCATAAAGTGGCCAACCATGCCCTCGCCTTATCTTTTAAAGAAAATGGGAATAATCTCAACCACACTGCATCATCTAATACCCCATTCTGCCGGAACAAATAAAAAATATCCAGAAAGATTTCCAAATGAGTGTTTAAATCCTCTAAAGGTAGTCCTTCAAACTGAGATGCCCTCACCATTGAGGTAATGCTGTGGGAAATCTCGAAGTTCATAGATGTGACTCTAGACCTTAAAATGGGAGTCATGGGTCTATTATTATACACCATGGTTAAATCTGTCATGGTTAACTCCCCTCTCTCTTCAAGATGTTGTATAATTTCTTCCTCATGTTACTCCATCTCTACAAACTGCCCTCACTCTCAAGCTGCTCTCCTCTATCCTCTTCTCTGACCTTGCTAGTTTGAGTTAGTCTAGCTTCCCTTCTTAACCTGTGAACAATTTTCTCAATTTCAATATCAAGTGGCAAACTCTCGGGCTTTTGACCATGAGTGAGCATAAACAAAAATAATGCAATAACAGAGCTAAAAACTAAAAATAAAACACTCTAAAGCAAAGTTATCAAGCAAAAAACTAAAATAAGAGAACAAATAATGAAACAAAAGATTGGAAAAGGAGCACCAAATTCGTTATCCATATCTTATGGTCCTTGGTTGAGGGCCAACTCTTTGCCTTTGGATTGGTTGTTACTTCAACTTGTCTTCTCTTGGGTGCCATGATAAATGGGTATTGTTCAAAACCTATAAAAAGAGATACAAAGGAAGAGGTTAGATGAGAATATGATGAAAACAGTCATTATCAAGGAATAAAGTATGATTTCTGGATGAAAAGGATTGAAAACTTTAATGTAAGATTAATGAAAAGTTTGTGAAAGAGTGGAGCAAAATAAACTATTTGAGTGGAAAACAAGAAAAAGGATATGAAAAAAGACAAAAAGATCCCCTTAGAGACGAAAAGAGGAACTAACCACTAGAGAGGCAAGGAGAGGATCGAAAAGGCACTTGACTAGATAGAGAGGGCAGCCCCCGCTTAACCGATTTCTAGGAGTTGGAGGATCATCTGATGACCCTAAACAAGAAGAAGAAAGAGTAGCTCTCGATGCAAGATCAATAGCAAAAGAAAGAAGAGGAATTAGATGCCCCAATAGACTGTATAAAAATAAAAGAAACAAGAAAAGGGCCATGATGATGATCCTATGTTCATTTTTGTCCTGTCCCAATGATGTGCTCTTAGCTTGCGGAGTTACATACTAGAAAATAAAAAGAACCTTTCTATTACTTTAAGAAGAGAATCGTTGCTTTGACCGATGGACTACATGGGAAATTCTAGATTTAAGCAAGTCGTTACATTAAATCCCCTTGCCCTTGAACGATATAAGAACTACTTTTCTTCTCTTAGATATAGCAGTCGATCAGTTAACATCTATGGTCAATCAATAAGTCTGTGGATCGATTCTTCTATACAATAAATCTCCCATCTCTTGTTTTTTTCCCAATCGTCGAATGTGAGATCGGAAGGTGTAGAAATTTGAATCACACCGCATCGTAAAAAATTCTTATCTCGGGCAGCAATTATTGTAGTCTCAAGTTTCTTACAACTTTAAGGATTGGGACATTATTTTCTTCCTGCAATAACTGTAGAACCATTAATCATCTCCATCTTCGAGTTGGTAGTCAAACTTCGGTAATTTTAGCATATAATTTCCTATATCCTATATAAAGAAAAAAGGTTTTTTGACTTATCGCTCTTTTTTATGTCAAATTGAAAATCCTTTCGACGACCTTCTTTCTTCCCTTTGTCTTTACTACCTTTAGGTGGTCTCTGACTTTTATCTGTAACATTAGCATATGCGTGTTGTTCAATCAGGTTAGGATCTTCCTCTTTTCCAGTAGCACGTTTAAAGGGTTCATCGAAATTAGTAGGGCCTCCAGCAATAATCAAGCCCAACTTCAATTCAATGCAGATTACTAAAATACACATTTTTCCAAATTTGGGATAGATTCTACTAACTTCTTTCGTAGAAGAAAGGCTTGCTAATAAATGGAATAGTTCCATAACTCAACCAACATCTCTGGTTTTAACTACGTCGTCAATCTTCCTTTCATTCCTCAAAGAACGAAATTAAAAGCATAGTAACTCAAATAACATGTCTCAAGACCTAATAGATCCCACTTTCAGTCTAGAGAATTAGTGGAAAGCGTTCCTTCGGAGTGAGATAAGGAATTGCTTAATAAGTAGCTTTTTACGCTTAGTGATCTCAGTCCATTGTGTCTGAAATTTTGCCAAATGGTCGAAACGACCGCTATGTTCTTTTAGATCACCAGTCCCATCCAATGTATCAAACTTCAGAGGGACATAGTCTTGTAGGAATGCTTGATTTGCCATGCTATCATTGTGTGGTATCTTCTAGCTCCTATGATCTTTATTTTTAGAGTGCGCCATGGTGGTGATGATCTCCTTAATTGCATCTTTCTACTTTTGATCTGCAACGTCCATCAAGGATGAAGAATAGGTTGGTTATAAAATCGATTCATTATTTGACTTTATTGAGGTTTTTATAGTTAATACATAGGCTACGACTTCTGTCGTGCTTTGTAACTAGTGCCCTAACGCTTTAATGGCCTGATGTAGCCTGCGTCAATAAGATCCTTAAGCCGCTTTCTTAATTCTGATAGTTCAGAATCATTCTTTATGGAAAAAATGTTGGCAGGCTACCCGCTCCAACTCAATATGGTGGTCTACCGCGCGTTTAGGTAAAGTGCCTTTGGCAACCGCTCTGGCATGTCTGCAACTCATTGAACACTTGCTCAACTGATCTGTTAAGCAGTGGATTACCTACTCCTAGCGTGAGACTAGTTTTGTAAAAGAAGGAAGGAGGCCTCGCTTTAGCTGTAAGGTTAATATGGTTTCTGTCCTTTCTGTGGTGCTAATAACTGGCACCATGCATGGGACCTTACCTTCTCATCTATAATGCATAACACATTTTGGGCAGTGGACCAAGCTGTAATCAAGAGCAGAAAACCTAATTTTACTTTGGATTACTTTCAAGTAAGATAGGAGAATGACCATGAAGTAGGTCCTTCTAGACCTCTTTTCCACTTAAAATGACTGCCTTCACCATTTTGGCAATGGATTATGCCTCTGAGTTTACTTGATTTGGCTCGGGTCTCGTTCGAGCCTTAAACCCAATGTTTTGATAATATTCAAATGACTACCTATATTCCCTTAATACGTAAAGAAAAGTGATTCATGACCGGTCAGGGAGACGGTAATGAAGTAGTTCGAGGCAGAACTACTAGATAAAGGCTTTGTAATTATGCTCTTTATTTTCCCCTCAGCTGCTGATCAAATGCAGGGAATTCACTCACGTACCCCATATAGATTCCATCTCTATCCTCTAAAAACCAACAAGAAGGGACTGGAGACTAAAGGAACCCCTACTAATGGAAGAAGAGGCAATACTAACGACCACCCTGTCCCTACCCTAACAGACTCGAAGCAAAGAATAGGATTTGGATCTTGAAGCGAGGATTCCTTGGGCTCAAGCTTAGACAGGATTTAGAAATTGCCAAGTTGGAGTACAGTAGGGCAGAGGGAATTTTTGGTGGAGCAATGAAATGCGTCGAGATAAAAAAGAACACCAACAACGAAAGCACTCTGCTGGGCCGACACTGACACTGAGAGATAAAAGCTAGGGAAATAAATGGTATTAGATACCCCAGTAATCCTAGTCGTAAACGATGGATACTAGACGCTGTACGTATCGACCCATATAGTGTTGTAGCTAACACATTAAGTATCCCGCTAGGGGAGTGTGGTCACAAGAATGAAACTTAAAGGAATTGACAAGGGCCTGCACAAGCAGTAGAGTATGGGATTTAATTCGATGCAAAGCGAAGAACCTTACCAGGGCTTGACATGCCGTGAATCCTCTTGAAAGAGATGGGTGCCTTCGGGAACGTAAACGCAAATGGTATATGTCTGTCATCAGCTCGTGCTGTAAGGTGTTAGGTTAAGTCCCACAACGAGTGCAACCCTTGTGTTTAATTGCCACCTTTGAGTTTGGAACCCTTAGTAGACTGTTGGTGATAATTTGGAGGAAGGTGAGGATGACGTTAAGTCATCATACCCCTTATTCCCTAGGCAACACACATGCTACAATGGCTGGGATAAAGGGTTACGATCCCGCGAGGGTTCCGAAGACACATCCTCAGTTCAGATTATAGGCTATAACTCGCCTGTAGGAAGTTGGAATCGCTAGTAATAACCGGTCATCCATACTGCAGTGAATTCATTCTCGAGCCTTGTACATGCCATCCGTCACACTATAGGAGTTAGCCATGCCTAAATTCATTACCTTAACCCCAAGGAAGGGGATGCTAAAGCCAAGGTTAGTGACTAGAGTGAAGTCGTAACAAGGTAGCTGTACTGGAAGGTGTGACTGGATCACCTCATTTTCAAGGAGAAGTAATGCTTATTGGGTATTTTGGTTTGACACTACTTCACACCCAAAAAGTAAGGAGCTACATATAAATATGAGTTCAACTTGTCGATGAAAGTCTTCTTTCTTTTCTCGACAATGAAGTAAGACCACGCTCACGAGCTTATTATCCTAGGTCAGAACAAGATGATAGGATACCCTTTTTTATTTTCGCCCCTATATCGTCATGTGTGAGGGACATAGGGACGTAAAAAATGAAAGAAGGGGATGAGATTCTCTCGCTTTTAGCATAGCAGGCTCTTAACGAGAGGCCCGAATGACGAGCTATTATCTCAGTGGTAGAGCATACCCCTAATAATTGTGTTGTTGTGCCTTGGCTGTGAGGGCTCTCAGCCATATGGATAGAAAAATGTGCTCATCAGAGCCTGACCCTGAGTTGTGCCTACATAACATATTTATCGAAATAAAACTTCTCCTTAAGAGGATAGATGGGGCGATTCATGTGAGATCTAATATAGATCCAACTTACTATTCAACCGTAGGATCTGGGCAGTCCGAGGGGACCACCATGGCTCCTCTCTTCTCGAGAATCCATACGTCCCTTATCAGTGTATGGACAGCTATCTCTAGAGCATAAGTTTAGGTCCAGCCTCAATGGGAAAAGAAATGGTGCACCTAATAATGTAACCAAGAACTACGAGATCACCCCTTTCATTATGGGGGCGACAGAGGGATCGTACCATTCAAGCCTTTTTTTCATGCTTTTCCTGGAGGTCTAGAGAAATCTACAATCAATAGGATTTTCCTAACCCTCCCTTCATAAAATGAATAACGTGAAATTCTTTTTCCTTTCTGCAGGGACCAAGAGATTGGATCTAGCCATAAGAAGAATTCTTGGCTGATGAATATCTCACTTCTTAGTCTTCGACCCCCTCAGTCAATACAAACACCCCCATTAGCATAATAGGATGGGTTTATTTATCTCTCTCTTGACTCAAAATGGGATGAAGTTTAAAAAAGGATCTTAGAGTGTCTAAGGTGGGGCCAGAAGGGTCTCTTAACGCCTTTTTTTTCTTCTCATCGAAGTTATTTCAAAAAGACTTACCATGGTAAGGAAGAAGGTGGAGGGGGGGAACAAGCACACTTGGAGAGCATAGTACAACTCTCTGTTGTATACTACATTCGGGAAGGAAGAATTGCTCTCGAAAAAGAAAATATTGATTCTCTCAAAATTAGTAAGATTGTAGGTGCGATGATTTACTTTATAGCCAAGGTCTCTAGTTCAAGTCCAGGATGGCCCAGTTGCGCTAACAAAAAGAATAGAAAAAGCATTTGACTCCTTCATGCATGCTCCACTTGGCTTGGGGGTATATAGCTCAGTTGGTAGAGCAAAGCTCTTATAATTGGGTCTTTGTGATTACGAGTTGGATGTCTAATTGTCTGGACGGTAATGATAGTATCTTATACCTGAACCAGTGGCTCACTCTTTCTAAGTAATAGGGAAGAAGACTGAAACATGCCACTGAAAGACTCTACTGAGACAAAGATAGGTTGTCAAGAAGGTATAGGAGGTATGATGGGCAGTTGGTCAGATATAGTATGGATCATACATGGATGATAGCTAGAGTCGTTCCTAGGG
>JAOXYD010006052.1:0-15413 GCA_028565735.1 Pinacopodium congolense | reverse complement strand
TTTTTCAAATACACCTAAATTGTTACTGTTTTTCTGTTCTTATGTTAATTGCATATTTTGATTATACAAATCCTTTTTGGGTGTGCAAGCTTATGGTTTTTGATCTTAGGATTATCTAAGTATTTTTAGTTTGATTTTTTAGCACTTATATCTTCTGTTTTGGGTTCATATTTTCAAATTTCTCAAATCTATTAGGAATTCGTTCATTTTCTTGCATACATATATTTGAGCATCCAAATCAAATATATTTGCTTCTAAATTGTGATTTTCTATTTGTTTAAGTTTTAGAAGTGTTATAAATATTTAACTAATTTTTTAGTGGCTTATTTAACCATTTGGAAGTATTATTGTTCTATTCATTAAATCTGTCTAGATTTGGATTAAGTGAATATTTTAGGTTGTGTATCATAATCATACAAGTTTTTGTTTGTGCATTAAACCTGAAATATTAAGTTTGTTTCATTTTTCATTTTTGTCATTGATCATTCATTTCATTAGTGAAAACTTTGGAGCCCTTAGATTGATTGTGCTTTAAGTGAAATACATTCACAAGTGTCCTTAGTTACTTGAAAAGTGGAATTTGCATTATTAGATTGCTTAAGGTTGTCAAGGCTCCTCTTTACTATATAAAGAGTAGGAAGGCTCCTCTTTGCATTAAAAGATTAGGTTATAAAGGTTCCTCTTTGCCTAGAAAAATATTATTTTGAGAAGGCTCCTCTTTACCTAGAAAAAGATTGTTTTAAGAAGGCTCCTCTTTGCCTTAAAAGATTGGGTGGTAAAGGCTCCTCTTTGTATGGAAAAATATTGTCTTGAGAAGGCTCTTCTTTGCCTTAAAAGATTAGGTTATAAAGGCTCCTCTTTGCATCGAAAAAGATTATCTTATAAAGGCTACTCTTTACTTAGAAAAATATTGTAATTTTTTTTGCTTTAATTAGTTAAGAACAATATCTAACAAGTAGTTGAAGAGGATACGTAACTTATCTTTAGGGTAGGTGAACTTCTTTAACAAATTGTATTTCTTGCCTTCTCTCTTTTTACTTATTACTTGTTTTGCATTTTTAGTTTGGCATTCACTATTGCATATCTCATTAAATAAAATTGGTTAAGTGTTAAGTTTAAATTCTACAAGAAAGTTTTTAAAATTCAATTCACCCCCCTCTTGAGTGCCTTTAAGGCTTACATAATGGCATAAAATTTTACAGAATTGGCTTTTCCTAGAACATCAATTATTCAAGGAGATCAAACCATTCACTTGAATTGAATATGTACCTTAATTAAGAAATTGTTAACCTATTTTGCATTTATGACAATTGTAAGCATGTACTAGATTTTATTTACCATGTGAAAGGTAGTCTGTCACTAAGTAACCATTCATTAAAGTGTCATGATACAAAAAAGAAGATTTATAGACTCTCATTTTTCATTTAGTCATAATGATTTTACATTTACTTTGAACGATTACCTAATATTTTGATGCAAAGGCAAATACTTGGTTGTAAATATCCCCCGATTACTTATTTAGATTCATTCTTTTGAGCTTAATTAGAGTGTTATTCTAGATTTTTTATGTGAGGAAAAATATTTTGTCATGAATATCTCCTGGTTACTCATCTATAACATAACCATAATTTTTAGTAAGGCCAACAGAATAAGAATGTTGTATCTACCACGTACTTACTTACCTTAACTTCACTTATGTTTCTGGCCTACATTATTGTTTCGTAATCAATTCTCTTACAAAATCACTAGTGATGCCTACTAAATTAAATCCAGTTCACTACAAGTGCATCCAAATAAGTGTCATAATTAAAAGAATATATCTACAATATTCTGATTAGTTTCTACATTTAACGGAAAGAAAATCAAACTATGAATTTCACAAGAGAATGCTTCTTCATAACTCAAATAATCATGCTCAAAGTCAAGTTCATTCCTTTCAATCTCATGCCATTGGCACATTCAAACCCATGCAACAAAATACATACAATGACACATGAAAACATAACACCTAATCCATAATTAAACATACAAACACATGCCTATTCACAAGAAAAATTGTAAATAAAATTACATGAAGAATGTAAGCATTCCTTCCCCAAACTTGAACAACACATAGTCCTCAATGTGTAAAGGGAAAAAAAACAAAGAAAACAATTATCACATGCCAAAGCACATAAAATAAAATAGAGATTGGGAAAGAAAGCTTATAGAGATTGTGGTAGGGATGGTTGGGGGATGGGACGTGGACTCCTTGAATCACAAAGAATTTCAACAGCTTCTTCATCTAATATCATTGTTAGTGTACAACATCCTTCAATTCTGCTTCTTGCTGGCATGTCACTTATTGGAATTAGACTTCCAATGCTTCCATGCACCTTTCTTACTTCTTTTTATTATTGTCTAATGTAGTTATAATGGTTTCTCATCGTTCCCTTTCTTCATCAAAGCTATCTGTAGAGTTTTCTTCTTTTTCATCTTAAGAGTTTGAATGTGAAGTGGATTGAGTCTCCATCATACGCGTAAAATCTTTTCAAGAGCTAGGATTCCGGTGTTTCATGCCTTGGTTCTCCAAAATCTCATCTTGTCTTAAATACATAGCATTAAATATTCATGTTGCATAAGGGTTAGTCCATCTGAATTCACATTGCAATATTGAGCAATAGTAGTCACCATAAAGCCCATTCCAAATAATTACTTTTCTTGGTAGTGGAGTTAGCTAAGGAATGAATGATATGATATACTGTACAGACCTTATGTTTATTATCCATACACCATAAAATAATCAACTCCTTGACAAAACATTTTTGCTTTGAATTTTCTTGAAAATGGCATGGCATATGAATTTATGCAATAATAAATGTTCTGGGCTTAATATAAGTATAATGGGTCCATTGTGTGAATTGAAATTATCTAGGCCAGTAAGTTTCTTCCAATATTTGTGATGATTTGAATTCGATAGAGTTTTGTTATAGGAAAACCAAATAACTCCTTCATAATCTCATATCCTAGTTTGTGAGGTTCTCCTTGCAACCTAAACCAAAATTCATCTAATTTCCTTGCATCATATTGAACATTTGTAAAGAATTCAAGAGTTAATTCATGATAGGTTGCATCATCACAATGTATAAAAGTTTCCCAACACACTTTCATGCTTAACTTTTCCACTTTGTCTTTTAACCTTAAATTCTCCAAAAATTTGAAATCAAAATATTTAGGAGCATTTAAAGGTTTAACTTGAAGAGCTTGGAAATTCATACCTTCCTATTATGTGAAAATGTAGAAAGGACCCTTAAATTCTTCTACTAAATCCCTCAAGCTATGTTTAAAAACCTTGGTTTTTCCTTTTAGGTCGAATTTCCTTACGACTTGCTTTACTCTTTTAGCCATGGTGGTGTTTAATACCTACAAAATAAACAAGAGAGAGAGAGAGAGAGAGAGAGAGAGAGAGAGAGAGAGAGAGAGAGATGAAAATAAAAGGAAAAGTAATGAGATGGTGTGCATAAATAGTGATTTTTTATGTTTAAGATGTGAAATTTTAGTGAAACAGTGGACATATAGCAGAAAATTGGAAGAAAACTCAAGATTGTAGTGAAAGATTGATGAAACCAGAGAGCTTTAGGGGAGAGGAGGTGGCTCTAGTAAGGGAAGTTGAAAAGAAGGGGAAAGGAGATGAAATGGGTAAGGTAAAAATGAAAACTAAGTGAATTAAGGTTATCACACCAGTCACAATCGTGATTTGGTAGGGGGTAATCCTTTCTGTCTTAGTCATGATCAAAACAAGGAGGTTATTAACACTTTGGTCATGATTGTGACCAACATAGGATCTTCAAAACTCATTTTTTAACCTTTATTTTACACTCTTTAAGTTATGGATAACCACCCACACCTATAATTAAACATCAAGCTATTGGTGAACTACCTAACATCAAGGATTCTAAAAGAAAAACATCTAAGGATAACAATCAAATACACATAAAACTTATAAACAAAAACTATCTAAGAACATCGCATGCTAAGTTTATGATCGCTAGCTTGACCATTACTTATTCTCAATATAATCAAACAAGATAAAGGAAAGAGATCACTTCCCTTTCTTATGAGAAGACTCTTCCAAAGTATGGTTTGTATCTATACCCATTGACTTTGAATGTTTCCCCTTTTACATTCTTAAATTATAAAGTTGCATATTTGAAAACTTAGATGACTTTAAAAGGGCCACCCCATTGAAACTTAAAGTTACTTGGAAACAATAGCATCATATCATCTCTTCACTCTTTCCTTGTATAACTTGGCATTCTCATAAGCATCAAATCTATACTCCTTTAATTAATTAAGCTATAAGAGTTTCTTCTTACTTGATGCCTTCTAATCAATGTTCAATGCCTTGATAGCCTAATACACCCTATGCTTTAGTTTCAAAGTAAAATGACAAGTTTTTCTATAGACAAGTCGAAATGAGGTTGTGCCTATAAGTTTCTTAAATTCAGCTTAATATGCCTATAATGCATCATTTAACTTTAAAGCCTAATCTTTTCTCAAATCATTCACTATTTTCTCTAAAATTCACTTCAATTCTCTATTAACAATCTCCACTTGACCACTTATTTATGGGTGAATAGGTATGGCTACTCTATGGTAAATTCCATATGTTTTAAGAAGAGTTTTAAAGGACTTGTTTAAAAAATGTGCTCCTTCATTACTTATGATCGCTCTTGGGAATCTAGACCTATTAAAAATCCCCTTGATAAACTTTTATACCACTTTACCATCATTAATTAGATTTGTTATTGCATCCCCCTTCAAGGTTGATCTTATGTATCACTACCTTAAGACCTATTCCCTTTATGTTCGAAATTTTCCATCTAATAGCCTTCATTCTCTTCCTAATGATCTCTATCACCCTTTTCTCTTGATCTACATCTAACTGGTCTAAAATGATAATTGATAGTGTTTGACCCTCACCTAAAAATGTATATATAAGATATATAGGTAAGGGTTAAGTAGGTGGCCTCTCAATAAAAGGTGGAGTGAGTATTTGATTCTCATTAAAGGTTCTTGTTTTGGCTTCTCACCCGACTCCTTTTCCTCCTTAATCACCTCATCATTTTCTTATCCACTTCTTTAGCAACTTCCTCCTCTTACTCATTTACACGTTCATTAACCATAGATATTAACTTATCCATATTTGACCCCAAAGATCAAAGCCTATCCTATTGAAAATCAGGTGGGCCTTGCTCTCTCATATGATATCCTACATTTTTGGTTTAAGAAAAATTTAGGGCTCTTCCATTTGGGATTATAAGTGTTAGAATAGGGATTGTTACCTCTCCTTTGTTGTGTTCCTATGTAGTTAACTCTCACTCCATACTATTTTCTATTATAAAGCAATTGTTGTCTCATGGCTTTCTTGCCCACCAACTTACATCCATGTTGAATCATCTTTATAGGATTGTAAGAAGTGACCAACAAGCTGTTTAATTGCTTAATAAGGGCTATTATTTGAGCTTGCAAAGTTTTCACTTAATCCATCGCAAGTACTCCCTTGTTTTCTTTGAAATTTTATTACTTGCCCATCACTGTTGTCCAAAAATAACAGTTATTCATCATCTCCTCCAACAAGTTATGTGCAGTATCTATTGTTTTCCTCATCAATGAACCTCTAGCTATTGCATCAATGGTCCCTCTTATATGTGTATTAACTCCATTGTAGATTATTTGCAATAAAAACTCCTTCGATAAGTTATAGTGTGGCTAGCTCCTTTGTAGGTCCTTCAATCTCTTCCATGCTTCATATAAGGAATCTCCATCACTTTGTTAGAAGTTTGAAATCGCCTTGATAATTTTTGTATTTCTCATCAATGGGAAATATTTTAACTAAAAGGTCTTGCACTAGTTGCTCCCGTATTATGACATTGTCACTATTGAAGGAGTTCAACCATGTCTTAATGTGATCCTTCAGTGTAAAAGGTAACAACCTCATTTTCAAAACATCCTCGAATAACCCATCATATCTAAAGATGTCACATGTTTCCAAGAAATTTTGCCATGAGGGCATTAGTGTCTTTGTTAGCCAACCGATAGAATTGAACATTAGTTTCCAACATGTTCAGCAACACCAGTTTAATTTCAAAATTGTTAGCCTATATTAGGGGTCTTATGATCCCTTATTGATTTATATTAAATCCATGCCTCATGAAATATATGACGGTCCTTTGGTTCCCTTCTTTCACCATTATTTTATCAATAGCTTCTTAGTACTTTACTCTCTAGATTTCTCTTTCGTGTTTAGTAATGTCAAAAATTTTTGTATCTCCTAGCTTGCTTGAGCTCCTTATGATTCTTATGTTCATGCACCTATAATCACACAAGAAAAGTATTAAAATCCTAAAATAAAAAGAACTCAAATTAAATAAGATGTTAAAATTGCAATCCCTAGTAATGACACAAAAAACTTAGTTGCTTGTTTTAAGTTACATTTCAAGTATATGAGTCATATCTTATAGTATAACTAATTTTGTTCTCATGAGGATTGAATTTAATCACCTAACAACTTGAATCGCAAATTGTTTAAGGTAATTAAAAGGATGAAGTAGCCAAATCTAAATTAAACTAAAAAAATTTGATGAATGAAAAAGTAAAAGACGTCAATGAATTTGAGGTTACTCAATGATGGAAACATAGGAATTATTTGATCCTTATTGATTTAACAGTACTTGACCCTAGATATCATATTTTTTTATTACCATTTCTTGAGATCTAATGAAGTAATTGCAATTGAAATAGAAAAGAATTAAATTGCAATCTCTTATCTCTCAAAACACTTCCTATCTATTTAATTAGATTTAAATTAATCTTAAGGTTAATTAACAAACAATTAAGATATCTCTTCAATTACCTATTAGGTTGATATTTGTAATTCTTGTTGCGTAACTTAACATAAATGTTGATTCAATATCTCAATTCATATCAAGTATAAGAGCAACAAATATCATAAAGCATTAATATATTAAATTCAATAAGGTGAAAGTTATACAAAAAAAATTAAGAATAAATCTTAAAATAGATTGAATAATCTATACTTAGGTTCAAAACACAACTATTCAGGTTTAACATACAAAGCACATAAATAAAAGAAGAGAAAAGAATGAGATATAGCTTAAAGTTTTGATCTAGAAAATTTGGAAACTTAGTGATGATCTTCATATTTCCACTTTTAATCTTGAGTTATTCCTTTTTTTCCTTCTAAAAACTTTTTCTTTCCTTTCTTTAAATGTTGTCTAACTCACTACTGGTGACTCTTATGGTATTCCCATATTTTTTGTATTAAAAAATAGTCTCAAGTGATAAGAATCATGTAACTCTCGTATCCATGGGGCCTTTTAGCATGTCGCTATCATGACATAATGGTGGCTACACCTTTTGTTACAATTGTGACCTACAAGGTTTTCCTCCATGCTTCAACTTCTTATCCTCTTTGCTTCCTAATTGAACTCCACATGAAGATACACTAGTTATCCATACAATTAAGACCAAGTTCTTACCCAACATCAACAAATATCATATAAAACAAATAAATATTAATAAAAACACAAAAGAACTTAAATATATGTTCTAAACAGATAACTATCATTCTAAACACACCTATTAACACACTTAACAACTAAAGAAACACACACTAATGTAACCCTATTAAATATCTAACTTCCAATGATATTCATAAAATAATTTAAGAGAAACTTAATATTTGAGATGAAAGGAACAAACAATGCTAGTTTATTTTAAGAGGAAAATCTAATTAAAATTAAACACAAATTATAATTAAATTATAACTAAAATTTAACCTTAATAAAATAAAAAATCAAACCTTTAATGCCTAAAGTTTCTTAAACTTCATAACTAAGTTCAACTTAATTTAAAATAACTTTTCTTCTCTTTAATTGCTCTTTATATATATATATATCCTATTATGTTTTGAGTATGTTGGCAATCATTACAAATTATAATTATAGTTCATAATTATAATCAGATAATTTAAAAAAATCTTTTTAATTTATCTCTCATCTTTTAATTAAACTATTTATAATCATAGATCAAGATTGACATTTAATATTATGTCATGAATACCTAAATATTAAAATATCAAAGTGGTTTAACTTAACTTACCATGTATGGTAATAATGTATTATTTATTCCTGTTTATGTTAGATAAATTAGAAAGGTTTTATATTGTTTTCTTGGATGCTTTTACCCATTTTCAAGCATGAGTTTCCTCTATTAATGAGTTATTTTAGTAAATTTTCAGGAACACTTTGAATTCAAGGAATCAAGTGCAAAGTAAGGAATTTTGGTAAAAAGTTATAAGTAAAATTATTGACTAAAATGATGCTATTTTACTCTCCAGACAAAGCGTCATTTTACTTTTAGCAAATGGAAGAAAAATCAAGAGATAAATGATTCAATATAACAGTGTCGTTTTACCCCTATTCAAATGTTGTTTTATTCTTGGAAAATAAATTTCCTAATGATTATTATGGGTTTAAATGATAAAATTACCTCAAGGAAAAAAAATTAGGTTTTTATAACCTAGTAGCAATTAACAACAAAAGGAGACACAAAATACGTAAATAGATTTCCAAGGAGAGAAAAGAAGACAAGGAGAAGCAACAAGTAACAAGGAAATTTGGTTTGATGAATGAGAAGTAAGTAGATCACTTAGGATTCAATGGGATACTTATAAGTTTTCTCAATTCTCTATTCACTATTTACTTCTGTATTTCTTGTACTTTAATCAAGAACCAATTTTATTGTTATCTTGATGGGATGAATCATAAAACTTGATTGTACGGATTGATTATTTAAGTTTTAAAAGGTTTTATTCTCTTGGGAATTACTTATAGTTTTAATTACATAAATTAATATTTGAGAATGTATTAACTCATTATCAAGTATTATATGTTCGAATTGGTAAACTGTGCATATAATTAGACTATGAAATAGAAAATAAGAGTTATATGGGATTCTAGAGATAGGTTTAGATAAATCATCGGGATTAAAGTCAAATTTAATAGAGGAATTCATAGAATGAGTAATGCATTTTAATAGTTTTTTTATTAAAAAGAGATTTCAATCAATCAACTTAAGAATTGGTGCTGGTATCTTAAAAAAGAAAAAAAAAAGCTCAACATAATTTCGGAATTCCTATTGTTCAAGAGAATAATTGACCTTGATTAAGTAAAATTTCATAAATACTTGAAAAATTCTAAGGAGATTCTTCATCTAAATTATTTATTCATCTAGTTGTTGCTTTATTTTACATGTGTTTTTAGCTATAAAAGCTTATCTAATGTTTTATTTTAACAAAGTTATAATTTGGTTAATTAATTCAAATATTAAATATGTTGGGTTAGATAATAATTTTAAGGTTTAGAGAAGTACCCAATAAGTCCTTGTGGGAATGATACTCAACCCATTAATATATAGCATAGAACTATAGATGCACTTACCTAAATAGCTTAATATCATTGCTGATAGCTCAATTAGAGATAATGAATAAAAAGATCAATAGTTTGATTATGTCTACATTAGATACGGTTCTGTGATTGGTGTATGATAAGTCATGCAACCCAAAAATTTTAGATGGGAAATACAACTATATAAAAATGTTTTGAGGACTCAAAACAATCCTTACAACAATACCTACAGTATAAGGTGGATAAATCACCTAAAATTTTTATAGAGTAATCATATGAATCCAAGGACATCTCTACTAAGTTACCATTAATAACAATAGAAGAAGAAACTAAACTTGGAAGAGATGATAACAAAATTCATATCTATATCTGAAGCTTGCTTGTAAATCCTTGACATAATTCAAAGAAAGCAAGAAGCTTTTATCCATAACTTCAAGAATTAAATTATATAGTTTATTAAATGAATTTTAAAACAACAACAAGCAATATTGAAGTAAATCTAAGAAAATATGTAAATTACTTTAAGGAGTGGTAAGGATCTAGATAATGAGTTAGATGAAGTTAAGGAAAAAGTTGGTCAAAAGATAATGGTTGATAAGAATGGACAGAAGAAGAAAGCATTGAAGCCTAAAACTCCATACCCTGCATTATTAAAGAAAGAGCACATGGATGAACAATTTGGTAAGTTCCTTGAACTATTTAAACAGCTCCATATCAGCATATCATTTTTTTAAGCTTTGCCATAGATGTTAAAGCATGTCAAGTTTTTAAAGAAGATCTTAATAAACAAAAGGAAGTTGGAGGAATTACTTACCATCATTTCAAGGTTGTTCTGTCATTCTTTAGAATAAACTAACTAAGAAAATTAAAGATTTAGAGACTATTAATTCTCTCATTAGTATTTTGTATGTTGATTGGGCATAGATATTTTAGGAGCTAATATCAATTTGATGTCCTATAAACTATTTAAGAAAATGAGGTTGGAAGAACCTAAACTAGTTAGGATGAATATTTAGGTAGATGATAGGAAGGTTAAATACCTTAAGCGTATTAAGTGAAGATGTGTTGGTTTAAGAAGATAGTTTTTTTTTTCTGGTAGATTTTGTAATTTTAGATATGGATGAGGATATAAATATACTCTTA
This sequence comes from Pinacopodium congolense, assembly GCA_028565735.1. NCBI lineage: Eukaryota > Viridiplantae > Streptophyta > Magnoliopsida > Malpighiales > Erythroxylaceae > Pinacopodium > Pinacopodium congolense. The sequence continues at coordinate 4,800 of JAOXYD010006052.1, read as the reverse complement.
ATCTTTCTTTCGTAGTTACTACTAAGGCAATTATAGATGTTCAAGAGGGAAAGTTGATCCGGAGGGTAGAGGGTAAGGAAGTGATTTTTAAAATATTTGAAATTATAAAGTATTGTCCTGTTAGCGATGACACATGTTATTATGTTGATGTTGTTGATACTATAGTGTTTAGTTATCTAGAGGAAATGTATCAAGATTCATTGGAGTTATGCATTATGAAAAGTGAAGGAGATGAGTAGAGAAGACCAAAAGTGGTTGCACAAGATGTCTACTTAGAGGGCAATAAGTTCTAGCGACCCTGAACTCATGAATTAGAGTCTAGCTATAAGATTTTTAAAAAGTATTTGTTGGGAGGCAATCTAATTATTTACGTTCTTTGTGCTTTTATTTTTATTATCAAGTGTTCTTTTGTGTTTGTATTTTTTAGGGTTTTTCATATGTTGCAATTATGTTATTGTAGAACACTAAATGTTGAAAAGAGCAGACGGATATTATTGCATTTTTCAGCTTTGTATATTGCATGAAGGTAAAAGTAAAACAGCTACCTACAGTAGGATGAACGTTGTTATATTCAAGAAAATTGGTGAAGTCAAGTAAATTGAGTTAAGTCTTAGACAAAAGTAAAACGTCTACCTAAAATGGATTTTTTTACTCTGGAGATGACACATCGTTTTACTTCTGAATGTTCGGTGAATTGTTGAGTTACAAAAATGACGTTATTTTATTGTTTACAGATCACTTGAAACCCTGTCATTAGCGTCTACTAGTGCTATCATCCGTATCACCACAGTCTCTCCGGCTCTCCCCAAAAAGTTACTACACCATCGCCATCTATTGGGGGCTATTGCTACTCTACCTTATGGTATCTAGCCTTATTCATCTCTAGTCACTACAAGTCACCACCTTCTATCCATCAGTGCCATTACCGTCACACCGAAATCTATTTCACTCTTAGCCTTCTGTCTAGTGTCGTTGACTATTGCTACTCCCTTAACTCCATCTGGCCCGCTAACTAGCCACCAACACAAATTGTGTCGCTAGATATGCCATCAGTGTGCATCACTGCCACATTGCCTCTCTTAGCAACCACAATTCACATTAGGCTTTATTTTCATCTCGGAAGCTTCTTGCTCACAATCACCACCATTTGGATTTGTCTTCTATTGTTACACCTGCACCAATACTTCATCATTGTTTGATTGCTAGCTCCCTATCACCAGTCCATTGACCAAATCTATTATCACCACCAATTACTGCGAGCTCTTTGGCCACTTACTCCACCTCCTCTGTCTAACATCAACATGACCAATAGTCATGCAACCTCCGACTGCCTAAAATTTTTTTAGCAAAATATCTCGAACATCTACTTCTAGAAAACACATCACGTAAGATACCTTTCAATTTACCTTTGGTCACAATGAAGACTAGTTTGAAATGATATTATAGTGGAATGACTATAATATCATTCCCAACTACTACACGAGTTTGGTGCATGAATTCTATGCCACTATTCAGAGCAAGAACGAGGAGGATTTGATAGAGATTCAGTGACTTATTCAAGGTATTTCAATTACTATTATCCGACATTATCTATCCACTTTATTAAGTGTGTCAGATGTAGGTCTAATTTATAAGCCAAAGAAGGATCCTATTCATGGTAATAGTGTTTCATTAGATACTACATTCAACATTACTCAGGCTTGGGGCTGGCTTGGTCTTTATTGTATTTTTAATCATTGACCCTTTCTAGCCTTCCAGTAGGTTATGTCAAATTCTAGCTTGGAATTTGACACGTATTTAACAACCTTTTTTAGTTGGGTGAATTTACAGCTTCTACATTTATAATAATGCAATGGTAGAAGGATCATGATGATTAGTTTCTAGTAATGTCGGCCATTCCAAAAGATATATTTGCTTCTCCAGTTTTAACGGTTACCGTAGAGTAAGCTTTTAGTGTAGGTGGAGATATTTTATATGATTATAGATATTCAATGAATTCGAAATCTTTGGAGGTGCAAGTTTGTCTTGATAATTGGACGAAAACAGAACGACGATAACAAGAGTTGATGAAACTAGATGCTTCGCAATTATACGATTTTGACACGAATACAATCGAAAGTTCATGCGGATCCGACGACGTTGCAGGTGAGTAGCTATCTCAAAAAAGGTCAGAAAATTACGAGGACTTTAATTCTTCTCAACTCGAGAGTTGAGGATACGCAGGTAACTTAATTTTTAAAATTAAGTTTAAGCCTATTATTTTATTTCATTTTTTCCTTATAATTTATATATGGTTGTTATATATTTTAATTCCTTTACCTTTATATTTTTATATTCAACTTATTATATTTGTCATTTTTAAAAATTTTAAAATTTAAAATTTTAAGTTTGAAAATAAAATTTTGAAATCAATAAAATAATGATTATAGTTAAACTGGCGGTTAACTGACCTTGGTTAAATTGGCGGTTAATCGTAACTAACGATTTTCAAACCGTAACCTAAACCGTAAACTAGAAGTTAGGTTAAGATTTATAGATTTTCATACACCGTAATCGACGGTTTATTAACTGTGGTTAGGGCTACATGGCAACCTCTTTTAATTTTTCACCCCTGATTTCTCAATAATTCAGCAATTTAACTTCCGGAAGAAAGTAAGCTCGTAACCTCTAAACTTAGGCCTTGTTTAGTTGGGTTTTAGTTTTTTGTTTTAATTTCTTATTTTTCTAAATAAATAAATTTAGAAAAACATCCCTTTAACTTTCAGTCACATACTAGGTTGATCATGTTAGTTTATACTCTTGCAACAAATTTTTTGGTTGTAATTACATGTATATCACTATGATTTTCTAAATTAATTAAAGACATTATTTATCTTTATGTGTTATGTTAATTATATTTAATAATTAATTGTAAAGATAAAATTCCTAGAATAATTAATATGTTATTAGAAATTATAATAAGATTATAATTATGAAATTCAAATTTCATTTATTATATTATTTTTAAATTGTTCCTAATCATAGTTTGTCAAGACGGGGTATTGATGAAGCTGTTAGACTAGTACGCATAATGTTTCTTTCTTATAAAATAAGTAATCGATTTCATAGATTAAAGTGTGTAGATACTTAAACAAATGTACGGGTAATTATTAAAGAATAAGTTCACTAAACTAACTCAATTTTGAGGATACCAAATAGAATATTACTTGTGTGTTTGTAGATTCTCTCAAGTATGATGGTTGTATGATTAATTCCGATACTTGAGATTACCAAAGTCGTCTTATATAGGAATTACTATATTTTGATGATATTTATTATCTACTTCAGAATAGATCAATCAGTAGTACTTGAATGTAGTATGAAATATATAGAGTTAGTTGTGTAAATCAATATAGAATTCATCACTCTAAGTAATTAGAGAGAATGTTCTAATATTCTTGATTAATGATGATTTGCAAATTCTCTGACCAGAGTGAATTCAAATTTGAAAAGGAGTATTCAAATATCAATTATAAATCATTTACTAATTAGTAAGAGTGAACATGATTGGATTTTATAGAATAGACAATGATTTCGTGCTCTAAATCCAATTGGAGCATTATATGATGAAATGATCAAATTATATATTATAACTATGCATAGACAGGTTCGTCAAACCACTTTGACATTCCTAATATTTGGGTAGTCATGACATGTTACTAGATGTCAATCTTGATCTATGATCATAAATTTTTTAATTGAAGAATTAAAGATAAATTAAAAGGAATTTTATTTTATCTTATTTTAATTATGAATTAGAATTAGAATTTATGATTATTGAAACTTAATGGGGCACACATATAAGTTTATTGGAAGAGAATAAAAAATTAATTAAGTTGGACTTAATTGTAAAGTTTAAGAAATTTTAGGGTAAAATAGAAGATATTTGATTCAGTTAAAATTAAATACAAATCATAATTAAAGTCTAACTCTAAGGATGGCAACCCTAGAGTTGATAGTACAACCCTGTCTTCCTCTAAAAAAGATTTTGAATGCTCTTCCATCAACCTATTGATACTGTTAGAGGCCGAGCACGTGACCAGTTATGGTTTGGATACGAAAAGAATTCGCTGCAATAGTAAATTCTTTATTCAGTTTTGTCTGTAACTTTATTTTTTGGTTCAAGTTAAATTTTGTTAAATTAATCTTATGTAGTAAACTTTAAATTTTCCATTGCGATATTAATTTGATCGATATAGATTTGCCAACAGTGATATCAGAGTAGGACTTGCTGATGCATGCTTCGCACACGCTAGAATACTTCGTCATTTAATCAGGCATGTGCTTCATAACGCCTTCGTTTATGATTTTTTAAATTAATTAAAATTTATTTTAATTAATATAAATTGAATTTTCTTAATTAGATTAAATTTAAATTAATTTAAGGTCCTAATAAATTTAGAAAATTAAATTTCTAATGTTGAATAATAGTTTTCAAGAATTTTATTTATTAGGACATTTTAGAATTTAGTTTTAATTTTCAAGAGTTGAATTATTAAATTAAATTAGTTTTTGTTAAATTAAATTTTCTTAATTACATTAAAATTAAATTAATTTATGATCCTAATAAATTTTAGAAAATTAATTTTTCTAATTTTTGAAAAATAATTTTTAAAGAATTTTATTTATTAGGATATTTCACAATTTAGTTTAATTTTTCAAGAGTTAATTTAAGTTTATTAAGAAGCTTAATTACTTTAAACTTAATTTATTAAATTAAATTAAATTTTCTTAATTAGATTAAGTTTAAATTAGTTAAGC
>JAOXYD010006043.1:0-15414 GCA_028565735.1 Pinacopodium congolense | reverse complement strand
CGGGTCAACCCGCGTTGACCCGACCTGAATTTGACCCAACCTAAACTCTACCCGACCTGAAATTGACCCTAACCCAAATTAACTCGACCTGAACCCGAATTGGTGTTAACCCGAAATGACCCGAACCCGAATCTACCTGACCCGAACCCGACCTGAACCCGAATTGGTGTTAACTCGAAATGACCCGAACCCAAAATGACCCAACCCAAACCCGACCTGACCCACCCGATTGACATCCCTACATGATAGTACTGCATAGTATATTTTTAAATTTTTTTATGTGAATCTTATAAATTGTTACATAAAATACCATGCAGTATATAAAACTGAAGCTAAAAACAATATGACTGATAATATTTTCATTTATGTTTTTTTTTTATTTTTGTGTGTTTTAATTGATTTTTTTGTATTTTTAGGTATTTACGTTTTTTTTAGTTTTTGTGTTATATTTATGTATTGTATTTTATATTTTATATTATTTTTTTAATTTTTACATGTAAAAAAAGAAAAAAAAGGAAAAAAAAACAAATAAGCCCTTAAATATTATTAGGCTATAATAATTAATATATTGACAAAACACAACTTAAAATAATCAAAGGTTGCGAGTTTGAACTTGGATTTTGGAGTTTTGTAACAATATTTTTTTTCTATCTAAAGCAGCGCCATTTTGAGCTCCTGTATCTCCTCTCCTATTTTATAACTAAAAAATCAAGTCGTAGAGGAATAAAATTATATTTCACCTGCAATTAGTGGGATTTGAACTGTCGACTTTACAAAGTTTACACAAATGCTTTTATCAATTGATTTATGTATATAAAGCCTAAATTGTTATAAGATGATAATGTTGATGATTATATTTTGGATCAACTTTATCACATAGCAAAATATTATTAGGCAGACATTTTAATGTGAGTCCCACTACTATATGGCGTCTCACATGATAAATATGGGTTGTGTATGAAAATTATTTTAAAAAATATGTGCCACATAATTTGTGGGATTCACAAAAATTTGAACTAATAAAAATATACAACATTACACTCCCGCGAGACACATAATGACAATAAGTGACAAATTGATTTAGAATTTTTGTAATGTTTTAAAAATATTAAGATTCTTTTTGAAACTTTAGGATTAAGGTTATCCTTTTTGCCATTTACGTGACTTTTCTTTCGAAAGTTTAAGGGGTTGATAAGGTGATAAGTGAATGAGAGATGATATATTGTATTTACTTTTTCCTTTTTTGAGTTTAAGAAAATTTTTAGGCCTTTTTAATTAGTCAATATTTTTAAAATTTTTCACTTTAGTTTTATATTTTTAAGCCTTTTTAGTTGGGTTTTCATTTTTTGTTTTCATTTCTTTTTTTAAACACAAAAACTAAAAAAATATTATAAAAACCCAAAAAACTAACACACTAATATAACACAGAAATTGAAAAAAAATCAAAGAAACAAAAAACATACAAAAACACAAAAATTACAACGAACAACCCAACTAAACATGCTTTTAAGTTTTAATTCAATTTAATTTTTCCAATAATCTAACTTTAATGGAAATTTGATTAATTAAGAAACACAAGATACTGAAACAGTTTAAAAAGACACATAATAGTTTTCAAAATTATTTTATTTCATTTATCTCACTTATATACTATTTAATAATAAAACAACATGTTTTACATAAACATATATACATCTACTATGAAATAATCTATCTTTGTTATTAAATAGTATGTAAATGTAATAAATTAAACAATATAATTTAAAAAATATGTATCTTTTTAGATTATTTAGATGTCCTTTTTTTCATATCAAAATTTTGTTAATGGAGAATAACAAAAAGATCAAATTGAACTAAAAGTATAAGATTGAAATACAAATTTTAGAAGTTATAAATTTTAATTGAAAATTTTCTTAAAGTTTTAAAATAAAAAATATGATTTTTTTTAAATTGTGTTTCCTAAATTTTAGTTGGTCATCTGATTTTAGATTTTTGAAACTTAATTTGTTATTAATGACTTACCTATAAATCTGCAAGGTATGCAAAATATTGGTCCACTTAAATTCTTCATCACATAACTTAAAACTCAAGTCATAAGATTCTAATTAAAGGGTTGTTTGGTAAGCTTTTCAGTTTTAGTTTTCTTTTTCTATTTTTCTAAATACAAAAACTAATGAAAATAATGCCAAAAACTTATTATGGTCTATATCTAATTAATTTAGAACTCACTTTTAACCTAAGACCAACTAAAGGCAACCTTACTCAGTCAATAAGTAGTATAAAATGATAAGTAATCAAATATCGTATTCCTCAAGGACCAATTTATATACCAAGTCAAACAATATTCAATTACTTAGACGATTCAAGTTTTGATTTTTGATAACTTAAAATTAAATAATTAATGAAATAAAAAATGCAATATATCACTGATTAACAACTAGGACTTTTCCAAAGTACAAACTAGCTAAGGCTTCAAATTTTAATTGGTTAATCACCTAAATTAATGGATGGTGGAATCATTTAGGATCTACTTTACTCAATCAAAATAGTACTAATGACCATAGAAACAACCTGGTGTCGATCAAGTTGATCCCCTAAAATTCTGACTTAGGCAAAAGGTTAGGGGTTTGATTCCCAGGTTATCACCTTCCCACAGCACCTTGTGTGTGATTGACCTGCTTTGGTGGGCTTGTGAGGTGTTCACCGAGTCGAGGTTTACCCGGTTAGGCTCGAAGGGTCCAACTGCTCCTCCGGTATCAATTTTTTTTTCTATTTTCAATTCAAATTATTTACTCAATCCATATATAACTTAGAATAAAATATATGAATTTTAAGAAGCCTAAATCTAATTTCATTAAATCTAGAAATCCACACACAAATCTCTAAAATTTGATTTACTTTTAGATTCAAGTGTTACCTAATTGATATTTCAATAATTTAAAACTATTGATTATAGACTTTTAGTTACCTAACACTTTAACATAAGTGATCAAGCTAAGCTAGATGAAATGAATACTCAATCTAGGTCAAAATCATCCACCTAATTGGTTCATAACTCATCTAGCCTCAGTTAAAGCAATTTACACACACATATTCATCACAGTAAATCGAGATAAAAACATATAATGCATATTGATTTATTGAAATAGAAATATGGAGTCAATACAAATATAAAATGTAAAATACAAAAAATTAGCTAGCAGAGATTATTACTCCCTAATGTTTTCTTGTTAATATCACTACTTAAATCCCATAACAAGTCCCAATCGTAAAGTAATGAAAGATGGGGAAGAAAATAAGAGAAAACAGAGAAGAAACCTATCTAAGATGAAGTTTTGATCTAAACACCTTCTAATCTCTCTAATAGAGCTACAAAATATGTGTTTTTATAGCTCTAATGGTGGTTGTTAGGGTTTTTGCCGTCTAGAATAAAAAATGGGGTCACAATCATTATTTTATCAAACTAAAATCATGCATATTTCTAATTTTGCTACTTCAACAATGGTAGAACTATTGATCATCGATGCCATTTAACAACCACCATTTATATCTTAATTGTCAGGCTTTAACGATGGTACACAATAAGCCTAGTGATGCGTTTTAATAACCCAATAATTGCTATTATTTTCTCCATTGTGTACCCTTCTTGCTCTTTTTTACTTTTTTTTTCATCCATAAGCTCCAAAACAATCATAAACTTTAAATTTAATAAAAAGAGCTTATAAATATATTGAATGTATGCCTTAAAACTCATGAATAAAAGAAAACTAGTCGTTAGAGATAGGGACTAAAACGGCGCCCCCTGAAGCCTTCAATGGTGTCGTTAAAGGATGAGCAACCCACCGTTGAAATCACTGGAAACAAAGGTAAAACAACATCCTTGTGACCTACTGTTTATCTCTTTGTGATCCATTGTTTTGCCTAAAAAAACACAAAATATGAACCAGACAAAATTCAAACCTTTCCAAATAATTTCCAAATATTAATTACTACTTTAAACAAGTTTTAAAATATAATTCAAGGCTATTTAAACTTTCAAAAAAATTCAATTCATTCAAAACATAAGAAATGTCTTGATTATGAAACTTTTCATTCTTGAACAATTTTAAAACTTTTTCAAACCTTTTATAAACCATAATTATCAACACACTTATAACACAAACAAATTCAAACACATATGATCAACACTCAAATAACATTTTAATTCACTGAAACATATCAACAAACATACATTAAATCATTTCAACATATTTCGACTTAAATATGCAACATTTAGCCTATATGTCATTCTAATTCAATTTTCAATATGGCAAATATCATAATCAAATCTAATTGATCACTAAAACCATAGTTCAATTCTTATATGCCTATATGCAAATGTGTCATACAAATGTGATAGCCCTTTTTAAGCATTGATTAAGATCAAGTTTATGAAACTTACATTTTAAGCCATTTTCTTAAACCTATCCAAATTTGATCTTCATTCTTTTGATCTTCACTCTTAATCATCACTTGATCTTTAATCCTTATCCATTCTTAGTCATCCATTGCTTGAGCTCTTCTACTTTAGACTCCACAAATATATTCTTATACTTTAAAAATTAACATAGCTTATAAATACATCAAAAAATTAAACATTAGTAAGAATAATGCTTTTTCATCATCAAAACACATGATTAGAACCTCCTTGGTTTAACAATCTCCCCCTTTTTAGTGATTATAAAACATGTGATATTAAGTACAAATAAAACACATATACAACATATATTTCCAATAAATGCATGATGTATTATGAGATAATATGGCACTATCCTTTTATGTTTAAGACATATAAACAACCTTAATATCACACATCTCTCTCCCCCCTTTTTGACATAGAAAAAAGGATACCAATTGTAATTAATTCTTAAAACATACTCCCTCTTAATTCATTGATAAGATTGGAATATATTAAGTTTTCGTATACATTTAGATGTGATTTCAATCTTATTTTATTGTTTAAATGCTCAAATTATCTTTATTTTGCAATTAATGTTAGGTTAAACGTGTTTATACACATTTAGTACAAAAAAGGAACAAGATTGGAGCATTTGATCCAAAGTGTTGCAGTCACTATTAAATGAAGATCGGCTGACCGAATAGACATCAGTCAACCGATGGCAAGGACTGGTCAACCTAACTAGAAGACTGGTCGACTAAACAATATTGAAGAAGACATCGGTCCACCAAACCAAAAGACCAATAAACCAAACAACACTGAAGAAGACATCAGTTGATCAAAACAAAAGACCGATCTACTGAACAACACTGAAGAAGACATTGGTTGATCAAATCAGATCATCAGTTGTTCGAACAAGATTGAAGAAGACATCGGTCGACCAATATACACCTTCCGTATATGGGGGCCTTAAAAGAGGCACCGTTTTACTCTCAAATTGCGAGAAAAAATTCGATGTGGAATGCGTCGTTTTGGTCAGCAATCATATATGAATAGCAAAGACACAGACAGATGTGGGGAGGAAGTTTTCCAGCCATTTTCTCTATAGTTTAAGGTTTTATTTTATTTATTTTCCATGTTCTAGCTTAGTTTAGTTATTTTCTTATCTATTGTTATTGCTACTCTATTATAGGCCTTAGATAGTTGTTTATTTTGATGTTTTTCTTCATTTATTTTCTATTATTTCTTATTTTATTTTTTTTCATTTATTTTTATATGGAATACTTATTTTTAATTAATATAATCGAGTTTTATTTTATTCTAGCCTTGTATTTATTTGTGTCGTAATTATTTCTAAATTTATGAGTTATTTTCAGTATTTTCAGTTTATGTTCTGTGTTAATTTCATAATGTTTAGTTAGTGTCTTTTGGGTTTGAAGGTGTATGAAGGGTTTATGTTGATTAATTGTGAGAATATGAATTAATTGAGCTTAATTTGATGTTTTTAGGCTTAGGTTGGTTTGAGATTTTTGTTAATTGTTACGGATTAAGAGTTATTCTTAGGATTGACCACCTTTTAGTTGATTCCCTGATCCTAAAGCTAGGAATGAGCAAGTAATACGTAATGGTCCTTAACAATTTTCAAAAGTAACAATAGGTTAGTTAGATTTGTTAGGATACTTAGCCAGCTAATTTAGAGTTCCTTACCTTTAGGTTACACTATCCGAGCTTGTAAGTTAGTGACTGAGGTTAGTCGTTTTTAGTACTTAAAGCTTCTCCACTATTAAATCTGGAGAGCTTGTTCTAAGTTATAGATGCAGTGAGGGGTATTTTTAAAGCTTGTTAGATATACCTAAATTAGAGGGATCAAGGTTTTGAGAGTTTGTTCGAACCTATAGGCTAGCACCATAGCTAGAGCAGCGTGTATCTATATTTAATGATCAATAGTCATTCCTAATTCCCGATGATACAATCAGCCTATTTCTTTGTTAGTAGTCTTTTTGTGTTTTGCCTTGGTACTTGCTTTCTTGTTTGTTTTAGTTTCTTTAGTTCTCTCCATTCTAAGGGTTTTTGTTTTTATTTTGTTAGCAATATTAGAGATAGCAATTCACCATAACTCTCTGTGGGATCGACCCTAACTTATTCTAACTACTTAGTTAAGTATGTTTGGTAATTTTATTATTTGGTAACTTAATTACGACGAGCTCATCATTCATACATCTAAAAAAAATACCAATTGTATATGATGTTTCCCCTTAAATTAATGCAATTATGCATTATAGAATAATTATGCATGTAAAAAGGATACGATAAACAAAATGCATTATAAATCACATATTATGCATCATAATGCTTCAAGAATGAATATTTATCTACATTACACAAAACATGCATAAAAAACATCTATTATGCATATTTATATACCAAAGACACACATTATGCAACTTTTGCATCAAGAACACATGTTATGCACCTTTGTGAACCAAGAGTATGTATTATGTAATTTCACATCAAAAACATAATTTTACGGATATTTTGCATCAAAATTACATGTATCATGTATACTTTGCATAAAAAATGCTTGTTCATGCACATTTTGCATTTTAAACACATATTATGCACCAATACTAAGTAAAATTTTCATAAGTCATGCAAAGCCAATTGAAATATATCAAAAGGATATACTCCCCCTAAATTTATGTGTTTCAAAACATTTAATCATGTAAGAGCAAAGTGGTCATCTTTAAAATTTTAAAAAATATGCATAATTTCAAAGATGATACTAATTGAAAAGAAATGATCCATCTTATAAAGATGATATCAATTATGAATTATGCAAATTATTTGTAAAACATGATACCAATTGTAAATTATGATAATAATTTGTAAAAATAACAATTGTAAAATAATATGGTAAACTTTTATAAAAAGATGATACTAATTGTAAAAATCAAAAGTAATACCAAATGTAAAAGTATGATGCCAATTAATACCAAATGTAAGCAAAGATACTAATTAAGAATTAAAAAATATGATATCAATTGAAAATTTAATAATATGATACTAATTTCAACAAACATCTTCAAAATATGTTTAATGCATCCTTTTTAAAACAAGTCATATACCAAAAAAATTTAATGCACAATTAAAAAATATCATACAACAATTTTAATAAAATGTACTAGTTTCAAAAGGTTATGCAAATATGCAATGTCTCTAATACTAAACATGAAATAGCTTTAATATTAACATTCAATGGCTCTCCTTAAACATATGAATCCATTTTTAATCAAATCCAACAACTAAAGTCAACTTTTTCAAATCAAACATAAATATCCAAAAATCATGTCAAGCTATATATTATCAAATAAGGACATAAGATTATCTCCTTTTACATCACCATTTGATTCCAAATTCTTTAACTCCTCACTTGATTCAACAATGTGCTTATTAGTAAGCTCATGTGAGGATTCATGGTGATCTTTCCATATTCAACTTCAAATTGAAGAAATCACTTCCTTGGTTCCTAACTTGACACCAATTTAGCATAAATATATGTTGACCTACAGAATAAGAAACTCATTTTGTTCTAAATACCTACATTAACTTGGGTCCTTAGGAGTTAGTCTTAGTATTTTTTTCTACCCACACCTTTAAGGGTTTCATAAACATTCTTTTTTTAATGAAACAAAAAATTTTAAATGTCTAACTTTACTACAAAAATTGCAAACATGTGGATTTTTATGCATATGATCATGAAACCTATGATTTTGATACCTAAATATATTTCTCATATCAAAATTAGGCCTTTTAAGATAATAATAATATATATGAGAGTTATGAGAATGCATCTTGCTATTATACCTATGAAACATGCCACTTTACCTAACATGAGACTTAAATGCATTTCTAGGTCTAACATCTCTAAATGTACTTCCTTGATTAATGTTATGCCTAAAATATTAATGAAACATGTTTGATAGCCTTAAATGATAGTGAAAATGCATATGGGGTGTATGTAAGTTAATTAGATTAAATTGTCTAAAATGAGATATAACATTATGCATATTCTTTTCTTGATGAAATGGCATCTTTGGATGTGATTTATAAATGCCTTTAGCCTTAAGAATATGTTTACAACGAGTATATGGATATAGAGACATAAGATGACTATCATGATGCCTAAATGTATATATGTTATTTTTTTTTAATAAAATTGCTTCATAGGATGTAAATATGATTTATTCCTAGTGTGATACACATGCACATTTCTTTTTTTAGAATGATGGTTGTGCATTCCTAAAGAAATTATGTCTATTTTTCCCTCGATGCACATTCTTACTTACCTTTGAATTAGATGCATATATGAATGCATGATTGTTCTTCCTAAAATGCAATTTTGATGAAGATGCAACATTCTTAAATGATGGCCTAATATGGGCTTTTGATGATGATGCACCATTATCAAATGAGGGTTTAGATAAAATCTCATCATGTAAGTTTTTCCCTTTACAAAAATAATGTTAGCATCCTTATAAGAATTTACATCAACAAAACTTAAACCATGTCTATCATTGGAACTCTTTTGACCTCCTATTATGCAATATAATTTCTTTTTACCCTTTATGAATGTAGATAATGATTTGTTAAGGGCTTATATTTCCTTTTTCAATGATTCATTTTTGTGCAACAACTTATGCTCATTATTATGCGTGCCAACATTATCTACGCTCTTAGGTTCTATCATGGCATGCATATCATTCTTTAACTTTTTAATTTCTAGCATGCATAGATTCTTAGATTCTAGCATGTTATGCAATTCATCTTTCAATTTCTCATTCTCATGTAAACATTCATCCAATTCTTTTCTCAAATAATAATTAATATTCGTTAACTTATCATTCTTAATCATATAATCATTAGAAACAGCATTCACTTTCTTATATTCTACAACATGCAAATCATTCTTTAATTTCTCATATTCTATTTTAAGATCATTTAACAACTTCTTGTAATCCTTATACTTAGAAGAACGCTTATTCCTTTTCACTTTAAGATTTTTGCAAACTTTAACCAATTCATTGAATGAGATTTCATCGTATTCAACATTATTTTCATTCTAATCATTATTGGAGTTAGAGAGTACCTCATTGCTTTCCTTTTGAACACTTGACGATGATGGAACTTCTTCTACAAATGCTATAAGACATTCATTTTGTGCTTCTTCTTCTTCTTCCTTGGCTTCCACCACTTCATTAACTTCTTCCTTGGCTTCTTCTTCTTCATTTGCACCTATAAAAATTTGTTCTAATCTACGCCAAACATCATTAGCCATAGCACACATAAAAACTCTATTAAGTATACTTCTATCTAATATATTATGTAGGATATGCATATCCTTTTCATTCAAAGAAACAGCTTCTTGGTCATTTAAAAAAGCATTAGAGCTATTTAAAATAATTTTTCACAAATGTAAGCATTGGCCTATAATAAAAATTTTGATTATAATTTTTCAAACTAAGATGTCATTACCTTAAAAAATTGGTGGCCTATGAATATCCAAACTCTCTTGACCAAAACAATGTGCCATTTTTAATCTTTACTCACAATTTCGTTAGAAATTATACAAATGTGAAACAAAGGCTCTAATACTAATTGTAGGCCCTATGACACCTAAGAGGAGGGTGAATTGGATATTTAAAAATTTTTCTTTATAAATTAAAAAACTTTAAATACCTTAGGCCAAATTTCAATTAAATGAATTCTCTAACCAAAATTCAACCTAAATGATATGCCAAACTTTATGCCAATATGAATAAAATTTAATCAATAATAAAGCAAAAACCAACACAAAAATATAAAGGAGATATAGTAAGAGAGGAACACAAAGATTTATAGAGGTTCGCATATTCCAAAGATAGACTACGTCCTCTCTTCAGCTACTTGTTGAAAATTCATTAACAAACTAATTTTACTTTAAATGGGCGAAGAGTAACCCTTATAGCAATCTTGTTTACAAGGTCAAAAGGAACCTTTACAACAATCTTGATTCTAAGGCTAAGAGAAACCTATACAGTAATCTTGAATTCTAAGGCCAAGAAAAACCTATACAATAATCTTGAATTCTAAGGCCAAAAAGAACTTCTACAATAATCTTGAATTCTAAACCAAAAGGAACCTCTATAATCTTACTTTACGGTGAAGAGTAACATAATCCAATCTTTCTTTAAGATCAAAAGAAACCTAAACAACAATCTTGAATTCTTAGGGTCAAGAGGAACCCACCAATCTTACTTTCCAATACTTGAAGAGTAACCCTTTAAAAACACCCAAATTTGACAATATTTGATTCATAAAATAAACCCCAAACTTAGGCTACCAAAACCTTAACTCAAGCTCATATAGCTTATCAAAAAACTTGATCAAAATTAAAGTAAGATAAGGGCTTAAATGTAATTAATACAATGCTTATACCTTATATTTTCTCTAATGCTCATACATAGCATATATCAATGTAATTCAAATTCAATTATCAATGGAATTCAAATACTTTTTTCTACAGGCCAAGAGCAACATATTACTAATCTTTTTAATGACAAAGAGCAACCCTTAACTCAACAACCAATCAATAAAAATTAAATCTCCCAATTAAGTCATCAAATCACACCTTCTATAGTATTTCACTAAAGCTCATGAAACAAAATCAATTCTGAAACTTCTATAGGCAAATAAATAATATGACAAGACTCCCTACACCTTAATAGATCATCAAAAATCTAATAAAAGCAACTAAAACGTGATTATAGCATTAAATAAGTAGATTTAGACAATATAATCACAAACCGTCAAGATATGAATAATTTAATGCTTCGACCTATAAACAAACGATTTAAACCAATAAATGGTGTAAAATAAATGCAATAAACCTACTGAAATCTCAGTCAATCAATGAACAATAAATCTTAACAATAAACACAATTTTATAGCATCAAATAAATGGATTAAATTAAGACTAAAGTAGAAAACGTCAAACTTGGACAACTTTGAAGTAACCTGTAAAATTAAGTTCAAACACACAATATAATAGCTTTAAAATCCAAAAAAAAAAAACTAGAAACCTCCTAAGACCTTAAACTAACTAAAAACATCAAATTTTTAGCACCAAAAACAAGTTTAGATGCCAAATCAAATTGAACAACGAATTGCATAGAAAACTTGACATATTTGAGTAACTTGCGTTCTTTGAGCTCAAACAAATGTTATGAGTGCTTAAAAATTAAAGTAAAAGCTTTTTTGCACTCTTGAGATTTTAAAAAAATTGTGTATAATAATTTTAAAGCAATAGAAATAGATTTATAAGTTAAAAATTGAAGAACACAGAAGGTGAATCCAATCAGAGAAAGTTTTGGTGAGTGTGCGTTTCAATGCTTGAAACAAACAAGTTAATCACCTAAAAATTCAAAATAAAGTTCAATGAAATTTGTCTGTGTCTAAACAAACTGAATAAGATAAGTTTGTGGCACTAAAAACAAAATTAAAATAAGAAGATCGAGGTTGAATAAAATTTATACAGAAAACGAAGAAAGCTTTGAAGGTTTGAATTATCGATCTTGTAATTTGTATTTCAGGGGTTCTAAACTTAATAAAATAGTTGAGGAATGACATTTATAGAGTTGAGAGAGATTTGGAGTCATTAGATACAAGAACTAGCCATTTTGGAGACAAAAATCAGTTAAAAACCGAAAAGGAAAACTAACCGTTAGAGATATGGACTAAAACGGCACCCCCTAAAGCCTTCAACGATGCCGTTGAAAGATAAGCAGCTTGCCGTTGAAGTCACTAGAAATAAGGGTAAAACAACACCCTTGTGATCCACCGTTTAGCTCCTTGTGACCCACCGTTTTGCCTTTAGAAAAATACAAAATATGAACCAAATAAGATCTAAACATTTCCAAACAATTTCTTAATATTAATCAAGATTTTAAACAAGTTTTAAAACATAATTAAAGGGTATTTAAATTATCAAAACAATTCACTTCATTCAAAACATAAGAAATGCCTTGATTATGAAACTTTTCATTCTTAAACAATTTTAAAACTTTCAAACCTTTCGTAAACCATAATTCACAACGCACTTATGACACAAACAAATTCAAACACATATGATCAACACTCAAACAACATTTCAATTCACTGAAATATATCAACAAACATAAATTAAATCATTTCAAAACATTTCAACTTAATTATGCAACATTTAGCTAATATTCCATTTTAATTCAATTTCTAATATGGAAAATATCATAATTAAATCCAATTGATTACTAAAACCATAGTTCAATTCTTATATGTCTATATGCAAATATGTCATGCAAATGTGATAGCCTTTTTCATGCATTGATTAAGATCAAGTTTAGGAAACTCACATTTTAAGTCCTTTTCTTATACCTATCCAAACTTGATATTCATTCTTTTGATCTTCACTCTTGATCATCACTTGATCTTCAATCCATATCCACTCTTGATCATCCAATGCTTGAGCTTTTCTACCTTAGGCTATATAAATATATTCTTACACTTTAAACATTAGTATAGCTTATAAATGCATTAAAAACTTAAACATTAGTAAAAATAATGTTTATCATCATCAAAATACATGATTGGAACCTCCTTGGTTCAAGAAACTTCCTCAACATTACTTGCTCTATAATCTGTATAACCATAAGAAATTATGTTTCTCAAAACCATGATAGATAATCCCAACAAAGCTTTAAAACTCTCAAGGAGAGAAAGGTACTAATGATAATGCTTCAATCCTTTCATATATCTCCTTTAACACCTATATATGTATACATATAGGACCATTTAACTAGAAACACACTTTTTCAAGTGTAAAACCTAATCTATCCCTACACATACTTGATAAGTACATTTTAAGCCAAAGTTCCATTATTAGACATCATCCTCTACCTAATTTATCCTTAGGAACATAGATATGCTCTGATACTAACTAATGTAACGCCTCTACACATACTTGATAAGTACATTTTAAGCCAAAAGTTCCATTGTTAGACATCATCCTGTACCTAATTTATCCTTAGGAATATAAACCTACTCGGATACCACCTAATGTAACGCCTCTTCCTCGAATCTTATAATCCCAATTCATATTAAATTCCTAATTTACAACAACTCTAATTCATCAATTCAATTCTTAAAATTAAACAAAACCTTAAATTCTCAATTGTCCATAAATTAATCTTAACCATTTAATACATCAAATTCTATAATTCAAAAACAATTTACTCAAGTCAAAATGAGAATACTCATTAATTAAAATGACAACTTCTAGTGACAAGCTTCCTAAATAATTTATCCAACAATATTATAAATTTTAATTGTATAATAGAGAAAATAAAATGTCAAAACACAATATTAATCTATATTGACAATTGAATTCTGTAACATTTTACGATAAGCTGACCTACTTGGTCCACTTCACCACATCATAGCTTGAAACTATAATAAAAAGAAGTCTACTAAATATCCCTTGAAAAATGTATTAGGTAAGGAATGAGCTACTAAGAGGCCGTTTGATAAAGCTTTTGGTTGTGGATTTTGGATGTGGATGTTATATTTTTGTATTGGTTTTTGTGTATCTTTATAGTTTTTTGTGTTGTCTGTCTTGATTTCTGTGCTGTATTAGAGTGTTTTTTTATAGATTTTTGTGTTGTCTGTCTTGATTTCTGTGACGTTCTTTATTGATATTTGTGTTTAGAAAATCTGAAAACCAAATCCGAAAATCAAAGCCGAACCAAACGGGCCCTTAGTAATTTTAGAGATGATAACCCTTACTCTCTGTGGGATCGACCCTGACTTGTCCTAACTACTTAATTAGGTAGGTTAAGTAATTTTATTATTTGGTAACTTACGATGAGCTCTACTACTAGACTTAGGATCGATCTTAACTTTAGTTTTTGAAATCCATTTGAGATTTTCTGTAACCCTCACAGGTATATCTAGTGATAGCAAGAGCCCATTAGAAAATAATGGAATCATTACATTCCTCTGTGGGACTATGTAATAAATATTGTTTGTCTTTATTGTGGATCCCTATATGATATGACGTCATTCTTATCTCTCTAAGATAAGGTGATAAGGCCTTGGTCTTATCTCTTTAAATAGTATTGATAAGACATTATTTTTATCTTTAGGATGTAGTGATATGACATTGATCTTATCCATAAGATTTTTGTCTCTTATGTGTCCTTTTTCCTATAAAGGCAAAGGTTCTCTTCCGTTGTAGTGATCCAGAGTCCAATCTAAAGTCTTATCCTGAGTTCTATCAATAACATTGTGTGTTTCTTCTATGACTCCTCTCTAAAAACTCTTTATCTCTTCTGAAAGCTTGAATTTTCAATAAGTTTATTTTTGTCATATAGAGATACTAGTATGCTCTACACTAACCTCTACACAAGGATCTTGTGTATCAAAAAATATCAGACTAATGATCCTATTTGAATTTTAAGTTAATACGAGGAAGATTGGTCAATTCAAATCTAATAACAGGTAAACCTTGAGAGTTGACGCCTGTAGAGAGAATGGTTGTATCTTGACTAGCATACCTGAAATGTTAGTTACAATAATTCGTACTTATCTTTTAGTTCTCAAACTAACCATAGGATTGATCTTAACTTTAATTTTTGAAATTCATTTAAAGTTTTCCGTAATAATAATATTATTTTTATTATAATAATATTTATTTTATTATATCACTATAATAGTTTTTTAAAACAATAGCTATTTTTTAAATATAAAAATAGAAAAAACTGTAAAAAATAAAAATAATATATTAATACAATATAAAATTAAAATAATATACAAATATTAATAAAAATACATAAAATAAAAAACTAAACCAAACACCTAGATTCTTTTCGAGGTATACATAGATTGTAAAGTAACATGAAAGTTTC
>JAOXYD010006032.1:0-15416 GCA_028565735.1 Pinacopodium congolense | reverse complement strand
TTCCAACAATTATAATAGAATTTCATATTATAACACAGATAATAATGACTTAAGTGCAAAGAAATTGATATACCTAATACTAACAATCTAACATGCATCCTATATGATATGTAAAATGCAAGCAAAAATACAATTACTAACTCCACACACTCGAGGGACACATTATCCTCAAGTTATGAAGAGAGCAACAAAGACAAAGAACACAAAGATTAAAGTTACAAATCAAATCAACCAATATTGTAAAAATGCTATAAAATAAATAAGCAAAAGAAAAGAAACAACACATAAAGAGCTAGCAAGAAAACTTATAGGGATTCTGGTGGGGATGGTGTTGGGGAAAACTTATGGTTATTGCTTCCAACTTGTCTTCTCTTGGGTACCATGGTAATTGGTATTATGAAAAACCTATAAAAAAGACACCAAAGAAGAGGTTAGATGAGGTTATGATGAAAACAATGATTAACCAAGAAAAAAGTATGATTTTTGGAAGAAAAAGATTGAAAACTTGAAGTTTGATGTAAGATTAATGAAAGGTGTGTAAAAGATTAGAGCAAAATAGGCTATTGGAGTGGAAAAAATTAAAAGGTTGAAAAATAAAGAAAAGAGAAGAATGGGGGTTGTAATGGAGGCTTAAGAAAACTAGGGTTATAGGAAAATAAACAGAAAAAATCATAATAATAATAATAATAGAAAAAATAATTAAATTAAAAAAATGTAAGAGAGCGACGCTAGTGGGCTCGCTACATTGAATTTTTTTTCGTTTTTAAATATATTATTTATTTTTTCTTTCTTTTTTATTTTTTAATTTTGTTTATTTATTTTTATAATTTTTTAAAAGAAAAAATTTTATTTTTTCTTTTTTTAAAAAATAATTACTAACAAAACATGCTAAATTAAGGTTATTAGCTTGACTAATCTCAATCGCTATAAGATTAAAGAAGGGAAATGAGGTACTTCCCCCTTTCTCTTGAAGAAAAGTTTCCAAGATATAACTTGTCGTGATGCCTAATAGCCTTGAATACTTTTGTCTTGAAGCCTTTCACTCTTACCTTTCCATGCTAGAAGAATTGATCTACTTCAAAAGATCTTCTCCCTCGAAATTTGAACCTACAAGGGAAAAACTTCAACTTTGCTTTAATCCTCTTTTTTCTCACCTTAACTACCCTCTTCTTATGTTTTAAGGTTGAATTGTTATAGATAATCATGGGTAGTGTTTCTTCTTCACTCAAAGAGGTATGTCTCAAGTTTGGAAGTAAGGATTGCAACTTAAGTATCGGTGGTCTCACAAACGAAATAGGGTTAGGGCATTTATTTTTCCTAAAGGTTTTTGCTTCAATCGCTCACCTAACTCCTCTTTATTCCTAACTCCTTCATCATCTCTCAAATTTGCCTTTCCCCCATGCTTTATCTCTCGCTTCTTCTCACACTCATCAATCACATCTAACTTCATGCAAGCATTTCTTTTTACTGGATTTATCAACTTCTTACCCATGTTAAATACTATTTGCTCATCACCAATGCGAAGGACTAACATTCCTTTATGGAAATCAATCAAAGCCTTACCAGTGTTCATGAAAGGTCTACCAAGGATTAATGGGCAACTCTTATCTTCTTCAAAATCAAGCACCATAAAACCAACAGGAATAAAGAACTTGTCTACTTTGATGAGCATATCTTCCACCAATCTGATTGGCTTCCTTATTATTTGATCTGCTAGTTGCATGAGCATGAAAGTTAGTTTCACCTCACCTAAACCCAATTTCCTGAAAATAGATAAAGGCATCAAGTTAGCACTTACTCCTAAATCACATAAACATATAGAAAATTCTAAGTTACCAACAGTACAAGGGATAGTGAAACTCCCTGAACATGTGGATGGTGATGAGTGAGCTACAACTCCTTGTCAATTCCACTGTTTAGTTATCATTCCAAGTCTGCTTGTTGGTTAGTATATCCAGTAGAAACTAAGTGTACTTGAGCATATTCGGTATGACGTCCAAATGTGACAGCTTCTTCCCCTTCTCAAAGAACTTAGAAACTTGTATAGCTGTTGAATTATATTGGAGCCTTTGTGGATAAAGGATTCTTGGCTTATGCGGTGGTGGTGGGATGTAGGGCTTCTCCTCCTCCTCCTTTTCCTATCTAGCCAGACTTTCATCTCGTGCATACTTAACCTTCTCACTTGGTTTCTCGATTTCCTCTGCAGTTATAACTCTTATGGCCTTCACTTGCTCTATTAGATTGAGCTAGCTACCTGCATTTCTAAAAGATAAAGCATTAGCTAGTTAACCTACCTGTACTTCTAAGTTATGGATGGATGAGGCATGATTCTTCAATATTTGGTCAAACTTTGCCTCCTGACTTGTAAATCTAGTGCTCATAACATCCATCATCTTGTTTATCTTGCTCTCTAATAACTCAAAGCAGTCTTGTTGGAATCCAGGAGGTCCTTGAGGTCTTGTTTGCCCACCGGCATTGTTAGTACTCAAAGAAAATTTTGGGTGGTTCTTCTACCCCAAATTATAAGTGTTGGAGTATGGGTTGTTATCTCGTTATGGTTGGACAACATAGTTTACTTGCTCAATGCCACTAGCTCCTATTAAGAAACATTCTACAGTGTCATAGTTGTCTTTCCCACAAAGCTCACATTGAAAGTGCACGACTTTGACAGTAGAAGAAGAAGCTCCTTGCATCTTGTTCAATTGTCTAGTGAGGGTTGTAATCTATGCTTGCAAAGCTGTTACCGAGTCAACTGGTATAATTTCTTTTTGCTCTGTTGGCAACGACGCCAAAAACATGTTTCTAGTTTTAATTACACTGCAATTATATAGGTCGTAACTTATAGTATAATTAATATCAATCCTACGAGGATTGAATCTAGAAACCTAAAAATTTGAATTTCACTTTGTTTAAGTTAGAATAAGATTATAGAAACTGAAAATTAAACTTAAACTAACAAAACTTAAATGAAAATAATCGTAGAAGAAAGTAAAACAAAGAAGATACTCAATAGTGGAGACGTAGGAGTTGTTCTATCCTTATTTATCCTCATTTATCTTATCGATTTAATTGTGTTTGACCCATGATTTTCTAAAGTTTCATTACCCTCTCTCAAGGTGTAACTAATTATCCTTAATTGAAGTAAGATAGAATTAGTCTTGTAATCTTTCAATCTACAAAACCTTTCCTAAATACTCAACTAGATCTGAAGCAATCCTATAGGTAATTAATAAAATAATTAAGATCTCTCTTCAACCACTTATTAATCTGTTAATTGTAGGTCTGTTAAGTTACCAACTCTCATTGCTCACCCTAACTCAAATAAATCAAAACAATCTCTCGATTCGAAGTGATTATAAGCTTAACAATCATCACAAACAACTATGCATTAAATTAATAAGAATAAAGTTAGATAAACAATTCAAGAACAATCCCTAAACTAGATTTAGCAATCCATAATCATATTCAAATAAATAATATTTAGATTAAACATCAAAATGAAGGAAAAGGAAAAGAGAAAACTAATGGCGTAGGTTAAAGCCCTCCTTTTTAGGAAAATGTGGACAACACTTGTTGAATCTTTAGTCTCCTCTCCAAAATTGTGTTCTTCACCTTTCTTCTCTCCATAAAAACCTTTTTCTTTTCTTGTATCTCTCTCTCTCTCTCTTTTGAATGTGGCTTCTAGGGTTCTTTTTACTACTCTTTAGTTCAAAAATTCATTAAACACGTTTGCACATGTTTTGCCACGTCATCCTGCCAAATCAGCTTTTTCTAACTTTGATCTCTTCTCGGTATTTCCACTATATATTTGTCCACATACCTCATTTTGGCTTGAAATCTTGTATAGAGCTTCTTGACATGCTTGTCTTGAACCTTGTAAAAGTTAGTAGCAATTGGAGCTCTATAAGTGCCCTTAATGTTTCTACAAACTTAGTTGTACAAAATCTAGTGCTGGTTTTAACTTCATTTGTTTCTTGCACATCCAACCATCAAAGTGTATCAATCCATTCTTCAAACAAGTTCATATTTTTCCCTCAAACACTAAAAAATATATAAAAAATCAATAACCTTAAAGATAATGAAAAGGGATGCAAAAGTTCATACTAACTAAGTTTAAAACACACAAATAATACTTAAAACACCTAAAAACAACCTACAAACATACTATAAAAACACACTTATCAACTTTTAGAACTCTTCTCTTCACTCCTAAATTGTTGAAACTCTAGGTGTTGGTGTGTCTTGATGATTCCCAATGTGGATTGATTTTCCTCTTTTGGGTAAGCATTAAAACCTCTTCTTTGCCTCCTTTGGTATGTCTTTAGATGATGTGTGGAGGATTATAGGGTTTCCAACCCTTAAATATGTCTAAAACTGGCTCCTAAGTCATTAAATCCCGTGTTAGACACGTCAACACGTCATATCCATTATCACACTCATGCTCTAATTGGTGCCACCCTTTGTCACGATCATGACAAGCTAGTTTCCCAATTTTCTACACTTTTTACTCTTCTAGGTATAACTCCTTCTCTGGACCTCTGATTGATATGCTCATAAAATTTCATAGCCATCATAGCTCTATAAGTCCTCCTAATGCATCTTCTAAATCACCTGAATCAAATCCACTGCTAAATTTCTACTACCTACATATCCAACTATAAAAATGCATCAATCCATCTCTCAAATAAGCTCAAAATTTACCCTGAAACAATAAATAATGCAAAGAAACAATTAAACACCTAAAAGATAATGAAAAAGATGGAGAAGTTCAAGGGAACTATGGTTAAAAAATACAAAAAGAAAAACTTAAAACACCTAAAAACATCCTAGAACTATAGTCTAAAAATACACTTATCAAACTTCCCCACACTTAAAACTTTGTTTTGTCTCAAGTAAAATCAAACACAACCATTACATCCTATCAATTCATTTTTAAAGAGACCAAATGCATGCAATCTTTTAAATTTTGGTAACTCAAATATCTAGCTACTACACATATCATAATTAGGCCTTATTTAGTTGAGTTTTTGTTTTTGATTTTTTTTCATTTTTTTAAACAGAAAAACTAAAAAAAAATCATAGAAACCAATAAAAAATATACTAATAAATCACAAAATTCGAAAAAAACAAAAAAAACCTAATACAAAAATACAAAAACAACAAACAACAACCCAACTAAATGTGCCCTTAGTTTTCATCAGTACACATAAACAAACTCAACTTATGATACCATTGATCAAAGGTAAGCACAAAATCAAGATGGATTTTCCTCATGATATTCACTTATTTCACTCAAGTGTTTAAAGATTAGTGTTTTGCTCATGACTCCCTCTAAGAGACCACAGTACTATAGACTTGTAAGTTCATCAATTCTCTTCCACTTAGATTACATGCTATCATGGATCAAAAAGACTTTGTTTAAAGTTGTTGTTATTTTTCTAATAAAGGCAATTGATTCAAATTTAATTCACAAGTTAAGTTTTTTTATTTGCACTTTCTTTCAAAAATAACAAACCAACATCGATGATAAGTATACCAATCACAAGTAATATAAGGAATATTTAAAACCAAGATATCACTCCATATGGAAAGTGCCAATTTTCAAGTATTAGGACAAATTAGGTCACAATTATCTAGAGACTTTAATTCAAATGAAATCACAAATTAAAATTACCAAATGAATTTAAAGGAGTCAAGTTATGCATAATAAATTAGTTGATAAAAAAGGTTGTCTAATTGAATGGAATTCGTTAGGAAAATGCTCTTTAATGGTATAGATCAATTAAAAATGGAATAGGAGGCTTGTTATAGGGTTACTTCACTAAATCAAAGTAATGTTATGGTTAAGACAAATCTTTATCTCTAATTATTGAAGTTGGAGTTTGGTTATGTCACAATCTTAAACAATGGGCTTTAAAATTAAGAAGCTTAATCCAAATATTCTAATTTTTAGATTATAACCCTCAAGACAAATCAAAGTTTGATAATTCAATGACTTAAATTAGGTTACTTAAGGATTGTCTAACAAGGTAAGTAGATTTCTCTGATCCTAACTTGTTTCTTAACTTTATTCTAAAGGCTTATGGTGAGCTTTCGTTGTAAGCTACCAAATAATAAATACCTAACTAAACTAACCTAAGTAGCTAAAGCGAGTCAAGATCGAATCCTCAAGGAGCTAGGGTGAACAACTACCTCTAATATTGCCTAACAAAGGAAAAACAAAACCACTGGAATGGTTAAAGCTAAAGAAACTTATTTAAACAACTTAAAAGATAAACACATAACACAAAAGATAAAAATAAGAAAAATGAAAAAGAAATTGATTGAAGGTATTGTTAGGATTCTAGGATAACTATTGATCCTTGAATTTAGATAAAAGGTGCTCTAGTTATGGTGCTAGCCTATAGGTTCGAACAAGCTCTCAAACTCTCAATTCCTCTAGCTTAGGTAAGTCTAACAAGCTCTAAAAATTCCCATATCTTCACTATAACCTAGAACAAGCTCTCCATATTTAGTAGTGAAGACGCCTTAAGCACTAAGGAATGAATAATTTAGGCCACTCACTTGCGAGCTAGAAAAGTGTAACCTAAAGGTATGGAACCCTAGATTAGTTGGTTAAGTATCTTAGCAAATCCAACAAACCTATTGCTACTTTCAAAAATTGCTAAGGACAATTACGTATTACATGCTTAATCCTAGCATTTAAACTAGGAAATTACCTAAAGGATGATCAGTTCTAAAGATAATACCTAATTTACATCATTTAATTAAAGTTCCATACCAACTTAAGCTTAAAAAACTAAATTAATTAAAAGTAAATTCTATTCTCACAATTAATTACCCTTTATCATTCCTATACCTTCAATCCTTTTAAGAAACTAGCCACACATAATTAAATTAACTAAAAAATTAATTAAACACAAATCATAATTAATTAAAAGAAACTAAGGGCTGGAAAATTAAAAACACTAAAGGAAAAACACAATTCAATATCTAAACTAACACAAACACTAATTAAATAAGCTATTAATTAATTAATTAAAAACTAATTCAACTAAACTTGAACTAACTTCCTAAATAAAAATTTCGGCAACTTTAATTTAGACAAACATTGAAATAAATTGAATTAAAACCTAGGAACAAGCATAAATTTCTAACTACCAAACTTATATTAACCAAGGGCATTTCAAATAAATGAAAACTCAAGATTAACTAATGGAATAAAGGTTAGAAATTTAAAATAACAAAGCTAGAAAATAGAACTTAAACAATTCATTACTCACCTTTAAAGATTCTAACATCAAATTAAACAAAACATTATGGAAACCCTTAAACTAAAATATTAAATGGAAGTTTTTCCAAGAAAAAAAGCAAATCAATAACATTTGGACATGAAGAAGGAACAAACATTCGGCCAATTAATGAAGAAAAACAAATGAAAATAACAAAGGACTAAGCTTGGAATTAAGAACCCTAAAAGGTGGTGAGTGAATAGTAGTTTAATTCAAAATAATTCCTAAGTGGGTGAAGAACATGTTGATGTATGAATCTGGTGGAAGCCAAATACTCCATGAAAAAGTCGTCCATTCACGATGCAAAACTCTAAGGAAGAATCACTAAATGGGAGTCGTCTTTGTTGACTAAGGGAGAGGTCCAAGCTCCACTCTTTTTCTTTTTTCAATAATCTTCTTCTTTGTTCCGAATGGAGCCCCCTTTTGACTATGGAGAGCAATCTCTCTTATTCCATTGGCTACCCACCCTTTATGCTCTCCCTTTAGACCAAGTTGCAACCAAAACCAAAACCAAGACCAGGGAAGACTCTCACCTATTCGACTCCTTAAAAATGGACAGTTACCAATTCGACCAAGCTCCTCCCTTTTATGTCGTCCCTCTTCCAGTTTTTAAAGCTTTCTTTTGTCACATATTAGGGTTGCATGTGTGTGAACTTTTTCCCCTAAATGATGCTGCATTTAAAGTCCTAAGCTGCCGTTTTGCCTCTTCTTTTCACATCCAATGGGATGCTGATTTTTGCTGGACAAATGAAGGCTTTGTTAGCTGAATTTTTGGCTTGTCTTAAGATCAATGGAATGCCCTTTTGGATAGCCTTTAGACATGATTTTTCTGTTGTTTTTAGTCATCCAAATGGCTATCTATGGGCTTGGTTTGGACAGCTCCAAAGTATAGTTTTTTGCTCCCAAATATTTCTCCAATTGATACCATTTTTGGACAGCCTTTAAGCACTCATATCCATGTCATTTTATGCTTCATTAAACACATTTTAGCTACCTTTTCATGCCTTATTAAAGCTTTAAGTGTTTCATTTTTAAGGAAAAATTAAAGGAATCAATGAGCTACCTTAATGATGTATGTAAAGCTTCAAAATGTCATTGCTATTTTACTAGAGCAAGCTTCACTCTTTTACACATTTGTCTTGTAAAAATATTTTAAAAGAGAAAATTCATCTAAAGGGAAGTAATATGTTCATTAAACAAAACATAACACAATTTAAATATTTTTGAACACACAATAGGAATGAAATTATATGAATTTATATGAAAATATATAATAAAATTCATTTATATTAGTTTACATCACTTAAATAAAGAACAACCATTAATCATGGATGAAATCATATTTAGCACATCTCTAAATCATTTCAGAAGAATTTCTCCACTGAAAACAGATTTAGCCACTTATTTGATGTAAGAAATTGATCATTCTCATAATATTCATCATACTGTTACATAAATGATAACAAAACATGGATTTAAATTGTAAAAATAGGTTAGAATGAACCATAAATAGGCTTTAAACACGTTTACAAACTTGAATCACATTTTTGAGATTCAACAATCCCAAAATACAACTTTAGATCTACAAAACAATATTGAAACAATGAAGAACAAAGGCAAACAACCCTAGAACCTAAAGTGATTTCTCTTTTTATTTCATATTCTCTCCCTCTCTAGCTACTTCAAATATGTTTTACACTTTAATATATATGTCTGAGAAGGGTTGGAATAAGTTAACAAGTTGTAGCCAATTAGATTGAAAAATCTAGCCAGTTTTGTCTCAAGCAAAACAACACTTGAAAAAGAGTAGAACGACACCGTAATAACCCACCATTTGAGTCCCATATAAGAGTAAAATGACGGTCTCAAAGGGTTAAATGTGGGGCTGTTTAGCTCACCGTTTTGCTCCTGATTTATCTCCATTCTTCACATTTTCCTTGATTTCCATTCCAATAAGGTTTCCATCTACAATTTAAATAATTAAGAACACAAATTAAGCAATTGAAGCACAAGACAGGAGTGAAGTTATAACGAAATATTATGAAAACCTGTATGAAATGAATCTTATCAATTCTGCCACACTTAAACTTTGCTTGTCCTTAAGCAAATTCATCATCAATCATCAATTTCAAAATAATTTATAAGCATAGGAAAATTAATTCAAATCATTTCATATTTCTTCAACCTTGAACAAATTTCTTCTATCCTTCATTCAATATGACTAATTAAGAGGTTATACAAATAGTTTATCAAATCAAGTCATATAAAGGTCAAATCATTTCATGCTTCTTCTAATTTATCCTAAATTCATAATTCCATTCCAATTGTAAAATTAATGCAAACTAAGAAATATCATCATCTTAAGCAAATCCATATCCTTAATCAATTAAAGATGAAATATTAAACAAATGAATACGACTTTGGCTTAGTTGAGGTCATTTAATCTTATTACTCGAAGATGAATATTTTATCGTGAATATATTTGGCACTTTATTTAAATCATGTCACATCAACTGACTATTAACACCACTCATAAACTTCAACAAATTGGTTCAAAGCCAGTGGAGTGAATGAAAACATTGCTCACTTTTGTAATACTTTTAAGCACATTTTATTATTTTCTTTTCATTTTTATCTTTTACTTTTTCCACACTTTCTTTTGCACTTTGATTTGATTTTTAAAAAAGGATGATAAAAATGCATAAAAGATGTAACCATTTTCTTAGAAATACTCATTTTAAAAATGGAAGTCATAATGATCATAAGGAATTAATCAGTAAAACCATGAAATGATTTGAAATCAATTGATCATCAATTATCAAAATCAAAAGAATAACATCTTAAATTGTCAAAAGAATCAAATTCAAAAAGAAAAATGGTCAATGATATGCAAAAAATCGAAATTTTTTCCAAGTTATAAATTACTTTGAAATTGATGATAAAATGATTTGCTAACAGACAAATAAAGTAAATGTGAAAGCATTTATCCCTCCCCCCACACTTAATTTACCTTAATGTTCATCAACCATTAAGAAAGCAATAAGTAGGAGATAAAGAAATAAATAGCACCGAGATGATAAGGTTGTGTGAATCTATTGAAGTAAGAATGAAGCTGCGATAAGAGATATTGATCTTGAATTACAACAAGCTGAAAAGAATCAAGAAAAACATTAAAGCACAAGGGCACAGATGCACCAAAAGAATGCTTCATATATATATATATATATATATATATTATGAATATACCAAAAAAGGAGCATATACATCAAAGCTTAAAAGGTAACCAAAATAAATACATTGAAAGAAAGCAAGCAGGGCCATAAAAACAAAAGAGTCCTATTTAGAACAAAAGATCTAGCCTAAGGAAAAAAAGTGGCTAAACTAAATGGGATCTAACTAGGAGGGCTATGAGGCAATCTTTCTTGAACATAATCCCACAAAATACCAACTTGACTCTAAGTAGTGTCAACTCGCTCACTAACATCAGCAAATTGGGTGATGACAATATCAACTTTACACTCAATCATCAAAGTCTGCTGCTCAATACGGTGAAGTAGAGTCATCTTAATCATTAGAGGTTGAAGGGAAAGGAGGTATAATTGAAGGACCAACAGGTGGAGGAAAATTGCGATCAAAATTAATGGTGGCTTTAAATGAAGCCTTATCCATCACTTCCTTAGCAACTGCTACTGGTACTGGAGCTAGCAGGAGCATCATCATTTTCTACACGCTCATTACCCTGAAGAGGCCTCCAAGACAAATTATGCTACTCTCCACTCACTTTGGCATACCACCACAACCTTAAAAGTGAATACCTAATAATAAAATTGGGCTAAGGGGGCTGGAGAGGAACTTGACCTTCAAATGAATCACATTGCAGATGCTTGGTAAAATGAAGTTAGAGAGAGGAAATCCTTTAATAGGACCTAAGCCAAGAAACAATTTATATAAAAGATAGGTATCATCATACCTTATTTGGTTAAAGCCCTTTACATGAGATAAGACAATGAAGCTCAAGATAGCAATAACAATTTGCCTTTGAACTGAAAGTTGATAGGTAGGGTAATAGAACTTATTAGGACGCTTAATCATGTTCAAAGAAGTTTTGGCCTATTCAATAGAAAAAGTAAGATTAGACTTTAGAACATCACCATGAATCCTATCTACTCAATGGTGATATAGCTCGTCTACATCTAGGACACCAAGTAGTGTAGAAAGCGAAGTACAGGTAATATGAATAAGAATACCTGATTGTGTTCGGTCAGTGCACCAGAAAAGTAATATAGTGGAATGTTTTTAAACTCCAAGTATCGATCCCATGAGGAAGTGTGTATGTGATTGTAAGTACTTGGTCAATCAGATTACAATTATGTAGAGAATACTTAACTTTATGATTTATAAAACAAATACTTTAAGAAAACTAAAACCTAAAAAGCCTAGAAAACTTCCAATTAATTGTAAAAAAAGTTTAAGGTTTCTTTTACTAAATTATCTAGTTAATGCTTTAGTGGTTGATGATTTAATTGATGGATTAGTGATGCTTAATCCAGGGTATCTTCTCTAAATTAAGATAATGCTATGGTTAAGACACTGACTTATCTCTATTAGTCATATCCTGAAGTTTGGTTATGCTTCAGACATAGGTAATAGGCTTAAAGCTTAGGAAGTCTAATCCTAAATTTCCTTAATTTAAGACTAGTACCTTTATGATTAACCGAATCTTTGGTTATTTCACTGATTTAAACCACGTTGTTATTGATTTTTCTAATAACCTAGGTAGAGATTGTTGGATCTTAGGTTAACTGATGGCAATATCCCAAGTGATCAATTCAGGACAAGTATTAAGCATCCAATAAACAAAGATTAATTCACTTATCATGCATTAATAATTAACTACCATAACTAATCATCCATAAATAAATTTAACAACTCGGCTAAACTGAACATTAACATTAAATGCATAAATTAGTCAAAGCTAAAAAAATAAATAACTTAAACAACATAAACTTTGATTAATTCATAAAAACAACAATAATACACAAGATTAAGAGTTTAGATATCACCAAACAAGATTATTAGATGATAATCTAGCCCAAAACCACTTGATTATGCTACTAGATCCACTTCAAACAACCTGTAAACTAAATTTACAAAGATTTAACAAAATTTAACCTAAACTAAGCTTAATCTGAAAACAACTCAAGAAACAAAATTTTGATCATAAACTACTTGGTTTCTGAAGCTCTGAGACATTGTTTATTTATAAAATAGTAGTAGTAGCAAGTAAGGAGACATTTAGCCACAATTGTTAAAGAATTTGCTGTAAAACTATGTCTGTGCCCTTCAACAGCAGTCCACTAAATCACAACGATGCCATTGAAGGATGAACAACCCGACGTTGGTAGTCTCTTTACGATTCCTTTAATGGTGGTATGTGGATCCATCAACGGTGGGCTGCTAGGCCACCGTTGATGGTCCAGATTTAGACTATTTTGCTTCCTTTTTGCACATTTCTTCAATTATTAACATCAACTTATAATTAAACATTTCTAAACATATATTAAATATTTAATCATGTCAATAAGGGTAAATACACAACAAATAACACTTAAAAACAATATCAATTTGACCCATAACAACCCTCAGAAACTTAAGTTTTTTCTTGTTCTCAAACAAACCAATCATTCATCTTTCTCAAATTAGTACATAATTATAGGAAAATTAATTCAAGATTAACAACTTAATTATTGAAAATTTTTCTTAACCTTTCAAAAACAATGACTCATAGAAATTTTATATAATCAATTAAGCATGTGGAAACACAAATGCATTTAAATCATTTCATTCCTTTTTAGTCTTTAACCTAAATCACAAAAATCAATTCTAAATGTAAAACTCAAATATAATGAGTTTAATGCATCAACTTTTTAAACACTTTCACATTCTTTATTTGATAATTTAATTAGTTAACCAATTAATTAAATATGTGAGAAACTTAGTTGAGAAGTAACTCAATCTCTTGACACGAAGGTGAAAATTTTATTGTGAACAACCCCTAGTTACTTAACTAAGTTACATCGAATCAACTGGCTAGAAGCACCAATCATAACTTCAACCTTAGACACACATATATATTGCTCTCTCTTTTATTATTATTATTATTATTTTCTTTCTTTTCCATTTTTTTCTCATTAGTTTTTCATATATATATATAAGATTAGAAATCAGCAGAGTGAATTCTGCTCATTTATTTAATTAAGTAGGTTAATTATTTATTTTGATTCTAATGATAAAAGTGTTTTAAAAGAAGTAATAAAATTACTCATGAAGTTGCATTTTATATGTAGAATATCATTCTAATCATCAGGTATTCGTTATCCAAATTTTGAAATGTGTTAAAGATACTTAGTCATTAATATTCAATATTAATCATAAATATTTCTAATTGTCAAAATAGTTAAATTCAAAAGAAAACATGGACAATAATAAGCCTCAAAATAAAGAAAATTCCACATTATAAACAATTAAAAGAAAATTAATAAATTGATATACTATCAGACAATAAAAACTCAAGTGTGATCAACTAACGTATCCTTCCCCCACACTTAAGTTTTTGCTTGTCCTTAAGCAATCCAATCATTCAACTTTCTCAAATTAGTATATAATTATTGGAAAATTAATTCAATATTAAAAACTTAATTATTGATTATTTTCTTAATCTTTCAAAAAATAATGACTCATTGAAATGTTATATAATCAATTAAGCATATCAAATCGCAAATGTAATTAAATCATTTCATTCCATTTCAATCTTCAACCTAAATCATAAAAATCAATTCCAAATGTAAAAGGCAAATATAATGAGTTTAATGCATCAACTTTTTAAACACTTTCACATTATTTATTTAATAATTTAATTAGTTAATCAATTAATTAAATATGTGAACAACTTAGTTGAGAAGTAACTCAATCTTTTGATGCGACGGTGAACATTTTGTCTTGAGCAATCCAGGTTACTTAACTAAGTTACATCAAATCAACTGGCTAAAAGCACCACTCATAACTTCAACCTTATAAATACATATATATTGCTCTCTCTCTCTCTTTTCTTTATTATTATTTTTTTCTTTTTCTTTCTTTTCCATTTCTTTAATCATTTTTTTTATATAAATGTATCTAAGATTAGAAATCATCGAAGTTAATTCTACTCACTTATTTAATTAACTAAGTTATTTATTTATTTATTTTAATGAAAAAAGTGTTTTAAAAGAAGTCACAAAGTTGCATTTTATACGTGGAATATCATTCTAATTATCTTGTATCCGTTATCCAAATTGTCAAATGAGTTAAAGGAATTCAGTCGTTAATATGAAAAATTCATCATATAAGATTTCAAAATTTTAAAATAATTAATTTCGAAAGAAAACATGGAAAATAATAATTATCAAAATTGAAAAAAATTTTCCATAAATTACATACTATTAAGAAAATCAATAAATTTTTATACTTTCAGACAATAAAGACTCGAGTGTGATCAACTAAAATATCCTTCTCCCATACTTAAATTGAATATTGTCCCCAATGTTTATAAATCATAAATAAAGTATAAAATGCGATAGAAAGGAAATGGATACACCTAGATAAAGATGTGATCGTGAAAGATCTCCATTGATGTGAATCGCAACTATCTAAAATTCAATGACAAAAAATCAAAGAACTAGAAACAAAATAAAACACACTAAAAGAAACACATTAGGAGCATGCTAAAAGCATACCATTTTGTTGAAAGCATATGAAAGCATATGCTAAAAGCACTTGTTGGGTTGCTTCCCAACAAGTGCTTCTTTTATGTTCTTTTAACGGGACCTTAGGATTAGGAATTTTTCAACCTAACCTTAAGTCCAACACCTAACTTTTCATCCTTTTCCTTTAAATAATGACAAAACAATTTCAGAAGATTTCCTATACCTATCAGAACGGCCCTAAATTCATAAGTCATACCCTTAACAAAGCATCTTGGTAAAAATTCTAATTATTCAAATTTTGCACACGAATCAAAAGCTGAAATACCTATGAAATCTATGCTCTCAAATGCTACCTTGGACTCTTCATCTGTCTTATTTT
>JAOXYD010006024.1:0-15416 GCA_028565735.1 Pinacopodium congolense | reverse complement strand
ATATCAATCCTCGTGGGATCGATACCGTTCTTTACTACAAATACGACCTGTATACTTGCGGTTTTGAGCGTAAAACTTGCAATTCTTTGTTTTGCGAATTTCTCTGAACATCTATTCACACATATCTTCCTAGACTTGGTTGACCTGTCAAAATCTAAACCTTTGGCTAAACTTTGACTTTAGTAAACCTTAATTTTAATTTGTGAATCTGTTACATTAGTTGGTAATTTTGTTAGTTTAGTTATTTAATTTAATTTATCACTTTAATTTGAGTTCTTTAAATAATCAAACATTAAGTGTCCTAGTAGTTGCAATAATCCCTATAGGAACGATCTTTGGACTATTTTAATCTGTTGTATTACTTAGTGACAGGATATATTTTCCTTAGGTTGGTATTATATGAGAATAGATTGAATTAAATTGCACGCTTATATCATAAATGGTCTTCTTTCAAAATATGCTCTTATGGGGTAGTAGTAAGATATTGGATATGTATGAAATGTGTTCTTATGGTTATATTCATGCATATATGAGATGAGAGAATGTGTCATGCCATCTTGTCTAAAATAATGCTTAATTGAATCATTGTGCCTATTCACACCTTTATGAGTTTAAACATCAGATATAGATTTATAACCATACATAAATGTAAGAAATACAGCCTTAGATGAAGATATACATGATGATGCAATGTGTTCTTATGATTGTTTAGGAAAATTTTCATCATGTAGAATTTTCCTTTTCACATAAATTATCTTGACATTAGTTGGTATACTCCCATGAGTAAAACCAATACGATGCATGTGACTAGTGTTCTTTTAGGCTCCTAACTTGTTATTTAATTTTTCACTCTTTAAATCAATTTTGATAGTGATTTCTTGATAGCACTTTTCTCTTTCTTCGATGCCTCTTTTTCGGGTATCAATTCATGTTAATTAATAATAATGGGCAAAGTGAATATCTTTATTAGCATATTATTATTTAATTTATGCCCATTTTTAAGTTAATTCAATCTCATAATGAACCTTTTTATGAAGGGTAGATAAATATGGCATTTAAAATACTAAGTGGACAAAAAGGTGTGAATTTAGGAGAAAAAATTATAGGCATAACAACCATAAACATCGGCTCCATTTTATTCTTTATATGAATTGCCATTGTGGCATAGAGTAGAACATAGAAGAATAATGGTGAAGAAAAATGACGTCATTGTTCTCCCTTGACACCGCCTTTGTGGTCATGAAGAAAGGTAGAGGAGCAATGACTCTATAAAACAACATGGTTATAATGGAGTTTAAACATCGTTTTGGTCCCTAGAAGGTCAAGAATAGAAGAGGAACTTGAATTTAATTAGGTGTTGAACCAAAGGAAGTTCCATCTTAGTTTGATGATAAAAAAACATCTTTACTATTGATATTTTTGTTTAAGTGTGTATAAGGATAAGTATGATCGAGTAGAGATCACAAGAAGAATGATGATTGTTCAGATGGATAGAGGATCGGTCGATCGAATACGTACCGGTCGACCAAATATATTGACTGAAGTAAGCATTGACAGACCGAATGAAGATTGATCAACTGAATCATAGAATCGGTCAATTGAATGAACGCTTTGAGGAGATTGGCTAACAGAATAGGAAGATCAGTCGACTAAATGAACATCGGTTGACCGACTGAAGCTACCGGTTGACTGAAGGAAGGATAATAACGAAGACCGATTGACCAAAGATGTCTATCGGTCGACCAAATGAAGAAGATTATGAGCAGATTATTAGGAATGGTCATATTGCACAACGGTTAGAAAATTTACACAATGGTCCAAAGAGTTAATTAGTAGACGAATGTTGGAGATTTCTCCAAAGGATAAATTAATCTCAGCTTATCCTATAAATAGAGATTAAGCAACGTTTGATATAGAGAAGTGAGATAGAGCAGATATAGAAGAGTTTTAGAACGAGTTTTCTGTAAAAACTTAAGAGTTTTTTGTGTTGAGAGCTTATTCATATGTTTGATTTTTGAGGTTATTCTCAAGCCTAAAAAAAAAAAGAGTTAAGAGGTTATTATTGATCTTACAAAAAAAAATTGTCAAAAGGTTATACTTGAGCCTTTAGAAAAGTAGAGAGGGTTATCCTTAAGCTTAAAAAGAGGTTGTAAGTTACAATTAATATTTGCGTTACTTATTTAATATTCAATAAAGTGTAAGTCTCTTTTATTTGTTTTATATCTGTCTTAGTTTCTACAAATTGTATTGTTTTCTATGTTTCCGTATTTAAATATTATTAGAACCTAGTTCACCCAATATAAGGTGTCATTTAGGACAACAATTGGTATTAGATCGTAGGTCTCATTTAGAGTTTAAATTCAAATGAATTTTTTAGGAAAGATCAAATGGCACATTTCATGAATTCTGTAGGTTCTTCATATAGCTGGGATAAGCATAATCCACATAAAACACCTTTTTTCAATGGTAACAATTACATGTATTGGAAGAATAGGATGAGGTGTTACTTAATGGGAGAAAATACCGATTTATGTATGATTGTAACTCAATCATTTTATATGCCTACCAAACTCATAGGTAATGGGGTTATTTTAAGGAAAGAAAATGAATGGAACGTAGAAGAAAAAAGATATATTTCTTTGAATTTTAAGGTCATGTATATTTTGTATTGTGATTTAAGTATGATCTTACAATAGAATTTCAATGTGTGAAACTGCATATGATATATGGAATACTTTGGAAATCACTCATAAAGGTACTTATCAAGCCAAGGAGAAAAAAATTAGCATGCTTACTCATTATTATGAAATGTTTAGAATGATGCATGTTGAAACTGTTTCCCCTATCTATGCATGATTTAACAATATCATAAGTACACTAAAAGGTCTAGGTAAGACCTATTCTAGTGTTGAGCTTGTTAGGAAAATCTTGATGTCACTGCCAAAGACGTGGGAAATGAAGCTAATCATGATACAAGAGGCCAAAGATCTCAACACACTTCCCATTAGTAGCTTATAGGGTCACTTTTGACGTACAAAATAAGGATGAAGAATATCAACAAGGAACAAGAGACACCAAAGAAGGAAAAACGTGGCCTTAAAGGAATCCAAATAGAAGAAAGAGACAATGAAGAATCATCACTTGGGAGAAAAAAAATAAGGAACTCACTTTTGTTACGGGAAGACTAAAGAAGTTCATGAGAAGTGCCTCTACATATCGAAAAGGTACGCCATTTTATAAAAATAAAAATTTTAACATAACGTACTATAAATGTGGTGAAAAAAGACAATTGAGAGCACGATACCTGGAATTACAAAAAGAAAAAGAAAAAGATGAGAAGAAATAAAAGAAGGCATGGAAGAAAGATAAGTCAAAGAAAAAGAAAGCATTAAAAGCCCGTGGTCTGAATTTAGCGATTCCAAAGAAGAAGAAGTGGCTAACATGTGTTTTATGACACACAATGAGGTATGTTCTTTTCGCAATGAAGATGAATATGATTATTCGTTCGATGAAGTATTAGAACACATAGAAGAACTAACCAAGAGAAATAAGGAATTGCATGACAAAAATAAAAGTATGTTAAATGAGTTAAAGGCATGCAAAACGGAAAATGAGAATCTTAAAAAAGACATAAGTTTGATCAACAAAGACAATGATGAACTTGTTAACGAGAATAGATTCATAAAGAAATAAATTGAGTCTCTTCAAGATTCTTTAGAAAAATTCAACAAAGGAAAAGGAAAACTAGAGACATTGTTAAGTATTCACAAATACGAAAATGATAAACATGGTTTAGGATACAAAAATGAATCATCCACTAGTAAAACCACCTTTGTTAAAGGGAAAAGTTTAGAGAATTAAAGTTCATAAAAATTGTTCATAATGTACCTAGTAAACCCCAACCTTGACATCATTTATTCTTATATAATCAAAAGCATAAAAAATTGTTTCAAAGAAAAATGAATTATAAAAAATCTTTCATAAAGTTTACAATGTGTTTAGATCAAAAAATTATACTCCTCTATTTTGTTCATATTGTGAATGGCATGGACATATTTCTCACTTTTGTTTTAATCGTCTAAACCATTTCTCTAAAAGCTACAAAAACTACAATTTTTAGAAGACAAAAACAATTTTGATTCCAAAAATTATATAATTTTTTAATTTTGTTTTATATTATTTTTATGTTTATCTTTTAAACCATGACATGCTGAAGTTTGTATTTTGTATTGTTGTACTCATATATTCGGTCGACCGAATGACTGACATTGCTCGACCTATGGTAGTTCGGTCGATTGATGGACAGGTCCGGTCAACCGATAGATCAATGTTTACATTTTCGGTCGACCGATGTTCTGGTTCGGCCGATCAATAGGTTAAAAATCTCATTTTTATTCCATCACTCATAAATTGACTTATGTTTTACTTATATGTGTTAACTCCTTCGATTTATGTTTTACTTATACATGTTAACTCTTTCTCAAACACTGATGATAGCTAAACTAACTTTTTCTTGCAATTTTATTCAAGTTTATATTTTAAGAAGGCATGCGTTAGGTATACTAATATCTAAGGACCCTAGATAAGATGAGTACCTAAAATGGTTTTATATGTCTTGTAGGACAAGAGAAGAAACAAATGGTGCGTAGATAGCGGTTGTTCACGACATGTGACTAGGGATCCCTTACAGTTTATCATTTTGAAGAGCAAGGATGGAGGATTTGTCATTTTTTGGGACAATTCCAAGGGTAAGGTAATTGGCATTGGAAAAGTAGGAAAAGATAATTGTCCTTTGATTGATAATGTTTAACTTGTTAAAGGCTTGAAACATAACTTATTAATTATCAATCAATTATGTGATAAGAACTACAAGATTAGGCCATGTTTAGTTTTAATTTTGTTTTCGATTTTCGTTTCTTGTTTTTTTAAACACATAAACCAATAAAAGCAGTACAAAAACTGAAAAAGACAACATACTAATACAACACAGAAACCCAAAAAATAACAAACTAACTAATAAAAATAGCACAGAAACCAATACACATACACAAAAACAAAAATTAAAAATAAAAATGAGAAGTGATACTAAACATGCTCTTACTTTCGTAGGAGATGAGCGTGTGGTCTCTAAGATAGATAACAATAGTATAGTGTTCTAGGAAAAAGGGAAGTGAATATCTATATTTTTAATCTATAATGTGTTAATAATCTTGAAGACAAGTGCTTAATTTCCTTGAGTGAATGCGCTTGGACTTGGCATCGATGACTTGGACATGCAAGTATAGATATTCTCTCAAATCTCAATTCGAAAAAACTTGTTAGAGGACTTCCAGCTATAAAATATGAAAAAGGCAAAATTTGTGGAGCATGTTAATCGGGAAAATACGTAACAAGCTCCTTTCAAAGCAAGAAGTTGGTAACATCTTCTAGACCCATTGAACTACTTTATATGGATTTGTTTGGTCCTACTATAGCAGCTAGTTTAGGAGGAAAATCATATGCATTTGTTATTGTTGATGATTTCAATCGTTTTACTTTAGTTTTATTCTTAAGTTCGAAAGATGAATGTTTTAAATCTTTTGTTAGTTTTGCAAAGAAAATTCAAAATGAAAAGTCTTTATTTATTGAATCAATTAGAAGTGATCATGGTAGAGAATTCAAAAATGATATGATTGAATGTTTTTATGACGATCATGGCATTATACATAATTTTTATGCACTTAGAACACCTCAACAAAATGGTATAGTAAAGAGGCAAAATAGATCTTTACAAAAAAATGGCACAAACTATGATAAATGAATATGATTTACCAAAATATTTTTAGGCCAAAGTCGTTAAATGTGCATGTCACATCATAAATAGGGTCAAAATTAGATATAAGTTAGATAAAACACCTTATGAGCTTTTGAACGGTAAGAAACCAAGAATTAGTTGCTTCAAAGTTTTTGGTTACAAATGCTACATTTTGAATAATAAAGACAGTTTGGGAAATTTTGATTAGAAAACAAATGAAGGCATTTTCTCAGGATATTATTTATCTAACAAAGCATATAGAGTTTACAACAAGAACTCTCATATTGTTGAAGAATCTATGCATGTCATTTTTTATGAAACTAATACTTTCGAAAGAAAGAAAGTACTTAAGTTTAATGATGCAGATTTATCCAAGGGATTAAAACACTTTTCACTTGAAGACAATGGACAAATATCACAAATTGTTGAACCAAGTAAAGATGGAGGACATGAAGAGCTACCAAGAGATTAGAAATACAAGAAAGATCATCCCACTAATCGAATTATAGGTGATGTTCACCAAAGGGTAACCACTAGATCTCAATTTAATATATCTCATATTGTTGTCATTTCAAAGATTGAACCTAAAACAATAGAAGACACTCTATATGATGAGAATTGGATTTTGGTAATGAATGAGGAATTGAAACAATTTGAAGGAAACAAAGTTTGGACCTTAGTACCTAGATCTATAGATCATCTTATAATAGGTACTAAATGGATTTTTAAGAATAAACTAGATGAACAAGGTAACATTGTTAGAAACAAAGCAAGACTAATGGCTAAATGGTATAACCAAGAAAAAAAAAAAAGACTATGATGAGATGTTTGCCCCCATAGCTAGGTTAGAGGATATTAGACTGCTTCTTGCATTTGCATCTCATATATGTTTTTAATTGTTTTAAATGGACGTCAAAAATGCGTTTTTAAATGGATTTATTCAAGAAGAAGTGTATGTTGAACAACCCCCTTATTTTGAATTTCATGATGCATCCGAAGTTTATACGGTTTAAAAGAAGCACCTAGAGCTTGGTATGATAGGTTAAGTACATTTTTTCTTGACAATGGTTTTGAAAAAGGGAAAGTAGACACCAGTTTGTTTATTAAGAAAGATCAAAATGCTTTATTAATTATTTAAATATATATTGATGATATTATTTTTGGTGCTACTAATGAACTTTTATGTAAAGAATTTGCTAAGTGTATGAGTAGGGAGTTTGAGATAAGCATGATGGGAGAATTGAATTTCTTCCTTAGGCTCGAAATCAAGCAATTAAAGGATGGCATCTTCATAAAGCAATCAAAGTATACATGGGAACTCCTTATGCATTTTGGTATGGATCAAACAAAGCCCTTAGGCACTCTCTTGAACACATCCACCAAATTAAATAAAGATAAAGATGGAAAAGAGTTAGATGAAAAACTATATCGAGGTATGATAGACATTTTGTTATATTAAAATGCTAGTCATCTTGACATTATGTTTAGTGTTTTTTTGTGTGCACATTTTCAATCTTCTTTTAAAGAATCACATCTACTAGCTATTAAATGTATTTTGTGCTATCTAAGTGGTATGTTGCATTTAGGACTTTGGTACTCTAAAAATGATTGTTTGGATTTAGTTGGGTATTCTAATGTTGATTATATGGGTAGTTTTGCAGATAGAAAAAGTAAATCTGGTGCATCTCATTTCTTAGGAAGTGCATTAGTTTCATAATTTTGTCGAAAACAAAATTTTTTTGCATTATCTACGGTAGAAGCCGAATATATGGTTACTGGTAGTTGTTGTACTCAAGTCTTATGACTTAAATAACAACTTTAAGACTATGTTTTGCATCTTCAAAGAATTCCAATTCAATGTGATAACACAAACACCATTTGCTTGATTAAAATCCTATCCAACACTCTAGGACTAAACATATTAAAATTCATTATCATTTTATTTGCGATCATATGCAAAATGGAGATATTGAACTTGACTTTATTGATACATTGCATCAATTAGCAGATATTTTTACTAAACCTTTATGTGAAGATCGGTTTTGCACAATTAGACAAGAAATTGGTATGATTGATGGATATTCCTTATGACCTTTTGTGTTGATTCCAAAAAATGGGAGAGGTATGTGATATTAAATATTTTTTATTTATCTTATGCATAAATTTAGGGGGAGTTGAGTTTTTTTTTTCATATTTTTATGAAGTCTTGAACTCTTGTGTAATTTAGGGCGAGTTTCTATCTATTTTATATGCTTTAATATCACATGGTTTTGTCATCACCAAAAAGGGGGAGATTGTTAAACTAAATGATGTTCCACCTTATTTTGATGATGACAAAACATCTTTGCTATTGATATTTTTGTTTAAGTGTATATAAGGATAGGTATCATTGAATAGAGATCACACAAAGAATGATGATTGTCCGGATGGATGGAGGATCGGTTGCCCGAATACATACTAGTCAATCAAATACATCGACTAAAGTGAGCATCAGCCAATCAAATGAAGATTTGTCTAGCGAAGTATGAAACCAGTCGATCAAATGAATGCTATGAAGAGATCAGCTGACCGAATAGGAAGACTAGCTGACTGAATGAACATCGATCGACCGACTAAAGCTATAGACCAACTGAAGGAAGGAAAATAACGAAGACTAGTCGATCGAAGATGCCTATCGGTCGATCGAATAAAGAAGATTAGGAGTCGATTATCATGAACAGTCATATTGCAAAATGGTCAGAAAATTTACACCACGATTCAAAGAGCTAATTAGCAGATAAACATTGGAGATTTCTCCAACGGATAAATTAATCTCGACTTACCCTATAAACAGAGGATTAAGCAATGTTCGATATAGATAACTGAGATAGAGAAAATATACAAGATTTTTAGAATGAATTTTTCTGTAAAAGTTTAAGAGTTTTTTGTATTGTGAGCTTATTAGTGTGTTTGATTTGTGAGATTATTCTTGAGTCTTTAAAAAGAGAGTTAAGAGGTTATACTTGAACTTTTGAAAAAGTAGAGAGGGTTATCCTTGAGCCTAAAAAGAGATTGTAAGTTACACTTTATTTTTACATTACCTATTTCATATTCAATAAAGTGAAAGTCTCTTTTATTTATTTCATATTTATTTTA
The DNA here is from genome assembly GCA_028565735.1 of Pinacopodium congolense. Taxonomy (NCBI): domain Eukaryota; kingdom Viridiplantae; phylum Streptophyta; class Magnoliopsida; order Malpighiales; family Erythroxylaceae; genus Pinacopodium; species Pinacopodium congolense. Next base: position 6,487 of record JAOXYD010006024.1, on the reverse strand, counting down.
ATTTTTGTAAATTGTATTTTTTGTGTGTTTTCTTGCCTAAATATTTTTAGAACCTAATTCACCCCCCTTTTAGTTGTTATTTAGGACCAACATTAGGAAACATTTATGCAAGGCTCTACTTTTTAGGGTTTTCCAACGTAATAAGGACTCAAGTATAAAAGGCTAAGCAAGATACTGACAAAGAGGATTATTATTCATTCAATGTTTTATAGTGTTGATGAATAAACAATGAAGAGGATAAGAATCTCACTGGGCTGCACTTCAAGGAACAAAGTAAATTAGATTGGTGAATAAAGAGTAAAAAATATTAGAGAATAAGAACCAATTATTTTTGTAAGCTTTCTAAATCTCTACTTTTTATGTGATTTTTAATTTTTTATGTCACTTTTAAATTGAATACTTTTATTACCTAGATAGGGTTTATTTAAAGGATTATATTATATAGGATTGGTACTTTTATGATTAATTTAATAGAGTTAATTTCAAGAAAATTTTCTGTAAACTCTAAAGGCACTCAAGAAGGGGGTGAATTGAGTCTTAAAATTTTTCTTAACAAATTAAACTTGACATCAGACAATTCAATCCAATAAGATATGCATAAGTGAATACCAAAAAGATAGCACATAATACGAAGTAAGTAAAGAGAGAAAGGAGAAGGCAAAGACATACGATTTATTAAAAAAGTTCACCTACTCCAAAAATTTGCTACGTCTCCTCTCCAACTACCTGTTAGATATTATTTTTTTATTACTAACTCTTATATATATAAAAAAAGAAAGCAATATAATCTTGTTCCAAGGTGAAGAGTACCCTTACAAAACTAATCCTTTTCTAGGAAACAAGGAGCCTTTACAACTTAAATCTTTTAAGGCAAAGAGAAGCCTTGACAAGACACATTCTTCCTTTTTTAAGGTGAAGAGAAACCTCATGACCAATCTTTATATGACAAAGAGGAGCCTTGACACACTTAATTAACAACAACAAATCAAATAACCCCTTCACAAGTAACCAAGACACTTAAGAAAGTGTTTGGCTTAAATCACAATCAATCTAAGGGATTCAATGCTTTTAATAATGATATGAATAATCAATAACCCTAATGAAAGCTTAAAAAATAAATATGAAAACACATTCTGAAAAACTCACACAAACTAAACCTGGACAGATTTGATAGAGAAGATAGAAAATGCTTCCAAACACTTAAGCAATCCTCTAAAAATCATTTGGACAGCCAATGATTCTCTTGAGCACTTAAAAAATAGAAAACAATAATTTAAAAACAAACAAATCTGATTATAATGCTCAAATATATAAACTAAGTCTGGTGCACACAATCTGGATAGTTTCAGATAGTTTGCAACTTTGGACCCTAAATAGAAGATATAAATGCTAAAAAATTAAGCTACAAATACCTTGATAATCCTAAGATCATAAAAAAACTAATCACATTAAAGGTGCACACTAAAAAAATACTTTGATAATCGAAACATAAAGTTGGCACATGAAAAGAAAAACAGTGACAGATTAAGTTTATTTGGAAAAATATTTTTAAAACCACTAAAATAACCTTGGAAAAATGAAAAAAAAACTTAGACACACTCTAGGACACTTAAAAATCCAAATATAATTATTTCAAGATTTTATAAACTAATTAAAATGTCCAAAAACACATTGAAAGTTATGACAGAAAATTTTGTACAGATTTGGTAACTCTGAAAATAACTGCCATGAATTCTAAGAAATAATTTTACAAAAATATATAAAAAATATAACCTCTAGAAACCTTAAATAAGTAGAACAAAAAAATTTTAGAATTTTTGAAATAGATTAAGGTATTGAGAATCAATATTAAAAATAGATCAGAATAAATAGAATTTGTTTTAATGAAGTGGAAAGATAAACCTCTAATCTATCATAACATTCAACTGAAAAATCGAAACTATGATTGATTCAAATAATAAACACTTATCTAACATAAAACAATAATCTCATAATTAAACAAATATATTAGAGATGATGGGGATGACAGAAAACCAAAATAGTGGTATAGAGTGATGTAAAGAGATAACTTGTAGATGTGAAGAAGATTGATCTCTTAAAATTGATTGGAGAGCTTGAAAACGTTTTTTTTTAATGTTTAGGGAGGCTAAGATATGTATTAGGGATAGTTTTGTAGCTTTATGTTATTAACCCTAACCGTTTAAACACCAATCATGAATTAATTCCAAGAAAGGAAATAAAAAGTCATCGAACATAGACCAAACCGACGGGCTCTAGGGAGTACAAGGGGTCGTTGTCCTCTAATCAAACCGTCATTTTGCTCTAGAATCATGTATTATGATGAAAACATAATCTAAAACACTCATATAAACCAAACCTGGATATATTTGATAGATAAGATAGAAATTTCTTCCAAAAACTTAAACAAACCTCTAAAAATCAGTTAAATACCCAATGATACTTCTGAGAACTTAAAAAAATATAAAAAATTAATTTGGAAACAAAAAATATGATTTAAATGCTCAAATATATGAATCAAGTTTAGTGTACAAAATCTGGACAATTTAAGGCAGTTTGTAAATTTGGACCTTTAATAGAAGATAAAATTCTTAAACAATTATACTAAAAATACCTGGATAATCCTAATATCACAAAAAAAAACTAATCACAATAATGTTTCACACCAAAAACAAACTTTGATAATCAAAACATGAAGTTACCATATGAATAGGAAAACAGTGAAAATTTAAGTGTATATGGAAAAAAATTTTAAAGCCATTGAAATAACCTTAAACAAATTCAAAACAAAACTTAAACACACTTTAGGACACTTAAGCAATTAGAAAATAATTATTTCAATATTTTATGAACTAATTAAAATGTCCAGAAATACATTGCAAGTTATGACAAAAAAATCTGGATAGATTTAGTATCTATGAAAATAACAAGCTTAAAACCTAATAAATAATCTTCCAAAAATCAAAACAAAAATTAGGCAACCTCTAAGAACCTTAAATAAATTGAAAATCATGATGTAAGAATTTTAAAAATAGTTTAAGATGTCTAGATGCAATATCAAAGACAAACCAAAACAACGAGAAGTAGATTTGACCTAGTTGAGAGTTTAAGCTCTAGCCTGTCAAGATAATCATTATAAAAATCAAAACTATGGTCAATAAAACACTCAAACACTTTTTTTAATAGAAAAATATAGTTTGTCACATAAAAAATAGATTAAAATAGAAAGGGATTAGATAAAACCAAAATAGTGATATAGAGTGATGTAGAGAGATAACATGTAGATGTGAGGAAGATTGATCTTTCAAATATGATTGGAGAGCTTGAAAATGTGTTTTTAGAGTATTGGAAGGCTAAGATATGTGTTAAGGATAGTTCTGCAGCTTTATGTTATTAACCCTAGCCGTTTAGATACAAAACACGAATTAATTCCAAGAAAGGAAATAAAGAGCAATTGGATAGAGACCAAAAATGTGGGCTCTTTGGAGTACAACAATGCCGTTGTGCTCTGATTAAACTGTCGTTTTGCTCTAAAATTGCAAGCATAGGACTCCAAAAAATTTCAAACAGTTTTAGACATTAAACGAGCATATAATAAGACTTCAAACAAGTCTTGGGACACAATTTGAAACCATATAACAAATTAACATCATTTAATTAACTTTAAAAAGTGGATTTGCTATGAAATTAAACTTTATGCAACTTAAGAGTGACTATATGCGATGCATGATCAATTTTGAGCCCTTAGGTCAATTGGAAAATAAGTGAAACTTACAATTGTATGCAAGAGACCCTAACTAAGGTCTTATAGCTTCGATATCTCTTATTCTTCCTTTAGCTTCATCTTAGTCCTTCAAACTTCAAGTTTTACACATGGAATCACCTTAAAATAAACATATCTTTGAATTTCACAATGCAAGTTCAATTCATTAGTAATAATTATGTTTTGTTATCATTAAAACTAAGATTGGAACCTTCCTTGGTTCAACATTATCTATATTTTCCATGTATTATTGTATTTTGTTATTAGGGGAGATAATTCAATTGAGTTACATAAATAGACTTATTACAAGAAAAATTGAGAACATTCCAACTAAGACCACATTTACATAAATTTTCACCTTTGGTACATTTAGCTTGTCTAATTGAATTGATAGTTAGTATTTTAGTTTCAATTAACTTTTAATATTCAACTTTATAATCCCTTTTAATTATATTAATTAATAATTTGATAGTTTAGACTCGTATTCGCTAAAATCCTTATAAAAATGATACTCAGTTAACTAATATGTTACAAGAATGATATGTGCACTTGTCGAAATTTGTATGATCTATTAGTAGGTTGAACGTTAGAGTTAAAACTTATGTGTCAATTTTTTGACACCATTGACAGAGATTGCTTGCGATTTTAAGAGAGCTTAGAATTATTAATTTAGCCATATTTTTATTTTTTATTTGTTTTTGTTTTGAAAATTGTTCAATATATATACTTAATTATTTTTTATTATTTGTAGGCGATTTCTACATTATATGATTAAAAATACAATCGATATAGTAGCTCTACAAGCATGTAGAGAAGGCTTAAGCAATAGGAGGAAGTAGGACTGCAACTGTAGGATTTCGTAGACATAGTAGAGGAAAAATAGACCATGATTTATGCCTAATTATGTGAAGCCATTTGTTAATGGGACGCAATCAAGCATTGTGAGACCCTCTTTAAATAGCAAAAATTTTGAGATCAACCTAACATCATCTAGGTATTTCAATAATTTGTGTAAGTTTGAAGTAAATTTAGATGAAGATATAATGATCACATTGCCAACTCTCTATAAATATGCAATACATTGAAGATCAATAAAGCTTCAAATTATGCTATCTAATTAAGGCTATTTCCATTCTCTTCGAGGGATTAAGTGAAATAGTGGTTAAAGTCTCTACTACTAGGTTTATTTATGACTTAGGGAAACCTAATGGAGAAGTTCTTAAGCATTTCCCACTTGCTAAGATAGTCAAGTTAAGGAATGACATCTCTACATTTGCATGGTTGGATGGTGAGCACATCATGGATTACCTATGTAGTTGTAAGCGAATAAATTTTACAGTAGAATTAACCATGATACAAAGTCGATGATAACTATGGAAATTGGAGGGACATTAAATAACAAGACTTTGAGGTAGCCTAGGAGTTTATTAAAGAAATAAAGATGAATAAATATCAATGATAATTAAATAGAAGTAGACCAGTAAAAGTAGTAGGAATTTATCTACTCTACTAGTTAAACTTGAACTTATGAATAAGAAAATAGATAACAAGATAAATAAAATAGAGTTGGTAATGTATTGAGATTGGTGCAAGGGAAACCATAAATCAAAATTTCTAAATGGATAAAAATTTTGTTAAGTAAAAGTAAGTTGACTACATGAAACGTGCTTTGAGAACTAATAACCCTCTTAACAACACAAGAAGAACTTGAGCTTTAAAGAGTTAATGATAAAACTTATTTCTACATCTGAAGACTACTTTCTAACTTTAGAGAATTCCCAAATAATTTAAGAAGCTTTAATCCATAACATGGAAAACCAAATTAGACATTTTACCTAGTGAATCACTGAGACACACTAAGGACGCTTATTAAGTAGCAATAAGGTGAACTTAGGAGAACACATAAAGGTAGTAATACTAAGGAGTGGAAAAAAGTTGAATACTGAGCCAAGGGAGAAGAATCCACTAGTTGTTAACTAGGAATCAATTAACAAAGAAGTAAGAAGAATGAAAATGGTAATAAGAAGCATTCAGTGAAGTAATTCAAGTCAAGGTCACCATACCTTGTAGCCTTGAAGCAAGAGAGCATTGATGTGCCAATTGGTAAGTTCCTTAAACTTTTAAACATTGCAGACTAACTTATTATTTTCTGAGGCTTTATCACTAATGCCCAAGTATGTGAAGTTTTGACATATTGACAAATTAAAGGAATTTAGAGGAATTAATGAATATCTCCTTAAGTAAAATTTTCTTCGGCATCCTTTAAAACCAGCTACCAAAAATTATGAAAGACCTATGGAATTTCATTATCCCTTACTTTGTTGGTAGTTTAACAAGTAATAGGTGTTAGTACAATGATAGCTCATTACTAACCACCAAATAAAAAACCTAGCTAGACCTCACTATGTAGTATAGAAAGTTAGGGTCAAACTCCAAGGAACTAGAATGTAATTTCTATTTGGAATGTTGTATGGAAAAATAAAAACAAAAACCCTTGACATAATAAAAACTAAATGAGCTAAAATGTAACCAATGCAACTAAAGAGGTCGATACAATGTAAAACTTGATGAAACTAATAGCAGTATCAAAGAATTGGTTAGAAGGTATTATCTGGGTTCTGAGACAATCATCGATGCTCAAATCTAAATAAAAGGTGTTGTAACTAAAATGTTAACCTATAGAACCAAATAGGCTCTTGATCATAA